>CAUYLG010055363.1:0-125593 GCA_963573385.1 Cacajao melanocephalus
AGTGAAAAACATAGTATTAGAAGTTCTGGCTAGGGTCATCAGGCAAGAAAAAGAAATAGAGTATTCAAATAGGAAGATTAAAGACTTAAACATAAGACCTAACACCATAAAAACCCTTGAAGAAAACCTAGGCAAAACCATTCAGGACATAGGCACAGGCAAGGACTTCATGACTAAAATACCAAAAGCATTGGTAACAAAGGCCAAAACAGACAAATGGGATCTAATTAAACTCCAGAGTTTCTGTACAGCAAAAGAAAGCAAGCATTAGAGTGAACTGACAACCAACAGAATGGGAAAAAATTTTTGCAATCTACCCATCAAAGGGCTAATATCCAGAATCTGCAAAGAACTAAAACAAATTTACAAGAAAAAAACCAACAACCCCATCAAAAAGTGGGCAAAGGATATGAACAGACACTTTTCAAAAGAAGACATTGATACAGCCAACAAACATATGAAAAAAAGCTTATCATCACTGGTCATTAGAGAAATGCAAATCAAAACCACATTGAGATACCATCTCACACCAGTTAGAGTGGTAATCATTAAAAAATCAGGAGACAACAGATGCTGGAGAGAACGTGGAGAAATAGGAACACTTTTATACTGTTGGTGGGAGTGTAAATTAGTTCAACCATTGTGGCAGATACTGTGGCAATTCCTCAAGGATCTAGAAATAGAAACACCATTTGACACAGCAATGCCATTACTGGGTATATATCCAAAGGATTATAAATCGGTCTGTTATAAAGACACATGCACATGTATGTTCATTGCAGCACTGTTTACAATAGCAAAGACTTGGAACCAACCTAAATGTCCATCAATAATAGACCAGATAAAGAAAATGTGGCACATATATACCATGGAATACTATGCAGCCATAAAAAAGGATGAGTTCATGTCCTTTGCAGGGACATTGACGAATCTGGAAACCATCATTCTCAGCAAACTGACACAAGAACAGAAAACCAAACACCACATGTTCTCACTCATGAGTGGGTATTGAACAATGAGAGCACATGGACACAGGGAGGGGAACATCACACACTGGGGTCTGTTTGAGGGGTGGGGGGCTAGGGGAGGGATGGTAGGGGGTGGGGAGATTGGGGAGGGATAACACTGGGAGAAATACCTAACGTCAGGGGGATGGAGGCAGCAAACCACCATGGCATGTGTATACCTATGTAACAAACCTGCAAGATCTGCACATGTACCCCAGAACGTAAAGAATAATAATTAAAAAAAAAAACCTGTGCTTCATGCACAGGTTTATAATACCCTCAAAATGGAAGACCCCAAAATCAGGCTGGGAAAATTCACATCAGGACATCGATACCCTCAATGTTCCTGGCTGAAACAAACTCAAAACTCTTCTGGAAGGGAGCACTCCCACTTCAAGCCATGAAAAGCTACTGCAGAGAAGATAATCGCCAGTCAAGACACACTCATGTTGAGACTGCAAGACACACAAGGAAATGGATCACCATGAGTGATAGCTGGCAGAGCTAATAAAGCTCTGTATATCTTTAACAAAGCTCTACATACTAGTGGAACCCTGAAAGATTTGATGAAATCATTATTTCATTAAAAATATTTGTATAAAAAAATCAAAATCTTAAAAAATCAACAAATTTTATACAAGGGCCAATTCAGTGTATACAAGGGTATATCCTGCTCATGTGGAATTTGTCTTATTGTCCTAACTCAGCAAATTGTCCTGGACTATGAAAAGTCCTAGAAACCCTTTTACTCTCTGGAATGTAGGAGCTTTAACTCAATCTGTTTTTTTAATTCTTTTTTCTTGTCTTGTCTTTTTAAAAATTTTCCTTGTTTTTCAAGTCAAACTGAAGAAATATTTTTGTTTTCCTTCCTAGGAATGCGTACTCACCCTCCAAGGCCACTTGTCTCCTAATTGGAGAGTATTAGACAATTCTCAGGGTTTCTTTATTTTCCTTCTTTCTTCCATAGGATTGGGAAACCCAGTAGGATTGGGTTTAGGCATATCTCTAAAGCACCATGTTTCAACGTTTTGATGTAAGATTGTGCCCTATTTCTTGTTCAGTTGCTGCCAGCAAATTTTAGAGTTTTAACACTAGTCTTTGGTCATTGAGATATTAGATGAGGAAAGAGTCTGCTACCCTGCTTTACCCTGTCGTCTTCACTGCAAAGTCCTGTATTAATGTTTTTAGATTCTGTGACATTTTAACAGGTGTCAAAAAAGTCTTAAGCACCACTTCAGCTTGGGAAGCTCTAAATGTCATGGTGTTTGTGGGCTGGACTGACGTTTGGGTTTTGTTGTTGCTGTCATTGTCTGTAGTGTTGGAGAGCTGGGAGATCCTGGATACTTTCTGTTCATGGGCACATGATGCATTAGCTGCCCCAGCAGCTGATTACATTTAACCACAAGGATGTGTGGGTGAACCCAGGGAGACCAATCTCAGTGGAATGGTGGGGGCAGAAGCCAGGCTGCAGGGTGTAGAGTGGGGACTGAGCAGTGATGAAGTAGAGACAGAGTTTGGACAACTAATGAAGCTGCCTGGAAGAGGGGGAGAAGAGACAGTAAATAGTCAGAATAATGTTTGAGGTCAAGGGTGGGTTTGTAATATTTATTTAAGGGAGGGATCTGAGCATTAAAAAATTCTGAATAATCTAATAGAGAGGAATGTGGAAGCAAATGATGAAGGTTAAACGGAATGAGATCCAGAGTGCAAGGGGAGATATTAGCCTTTGGTGTAAGAGAAGCAACTCTGTTCATCAATAGAGGAAAAATGTAGACATACCACAGTTGCATTTGAAGGTGGGTCCAAGGAGTTGAGGACTTCTGAGAAAAGGAGATGAGATCATTTCCTGAGAGTAAAGGGGTAGTTAGAGTGGAGGTGAAGGGACTGGAAGCTTTAAGTACCTTCAAATAGTTGATGGAGAATAGGATAAAGTGACAATTTGTGACACTGAAGAGTTACCAGGGAATCTAGAAGAATCTCTGGAAGCTTGTTGAAGATCTTAAATTACTGATGGATCTTGTCTACATGGCTAAGCGGTTTTATTTATTTTTATTTATTTTGAGACAGGGTCTCACTCTGTCACCCAGGCTGGAGTGCAGTAGTACAATCACGGCTCAGTGCAATCTCTGCCTCACGGGCTCAAGCAATCCTCCCACCCCAGCCTCATGAGGCTGGGACTGCAGGCACACACCACTACTCCAAGCTATATTTTGTATATTTTGTAGAGACAGAGTCTTGCCATGTTGCCCAGGCTGGTCTTGAACTCCTGTGCTCAAGCCATCTGCCCACCTCAGCCTCCCGAAGTGCTGAGATTACAAGCTTGTGCCCAGCTGCTAAGTGGTTTTAAACAACTGTTCTCAGAAACACACACTCAAAGAATTTATCTCCAGCTGGGGCTTCAGAGAGGTCAGGGTGTTGACAAGAGAATGACTAAGCGTTAGACTATTGGATCTCAGCTAGGCAAGGAGGGATATGACTGTGGGAGGGGCTGATAGAGGCTGGAGGGCTTGATGTAACACATGTTACAGAAAGAATAAATGGAGTGAGAGAAACCAAAGGAGTAAAAGTTGTCATCAGATAAGTGAGCAATTTTATTGTGAGTATTCAGTGGTAAATCAATGTTAACAAACCTGAAAATCTCAGCTGGGCATTAGTGGAGAGAAACTGAAGGCCAGGGAGTTGAGTTAATGAGCTGAGACTTGGGCACCAGATGGGGGTCCACATGGACAACTAAGCCACCAGGATGATGAGGAAAGCTGGGGTGAATAGACATCCCTTATCCATGTACAAAAGTCTTGAATAAAATAGGGACAACCAGGCATCAGTGGATGATAACAGTGAGTTGGAACAGAGAGTGGTGTAGTCAGAGAACTGGAAACCACAGCAGTCTCCTTTATGTCTAGAAGGGGATTAATAGTCAAAAAGTGGCACCAAGGCCAAGGATGTCACCTTCTGACTCCCAATCTGAGACATATGTGAGAGGGAAGGAGCATCCTCAAGGGACAGGAGATGGTGCAAATGTTCTCAGCATAAATCAAAGATGTCTGGGAGATTGTCTGTCAGAATTCAGGTTCCAGGGACACAGAGGAAAAGCACGGGAGAAAATGGAACACTGGGAGGTGAGGTTAGGGCAGAGGAAGCACAAAGCAGAACAAGGAATAGAAAAAGTCATATGAGCCAAGGAGCTGGCCAAACATGATAGAATGGGGGTACAATGGAATTAAGTGGCTTTATGTGTTCCAAAAGGACTGGTCCACACAGGCCACAGGTAAACGGGAGGTGAGAAGAAAAGAGAGGGGTCGGGATGCTGCAATGTCACTTCATGGTAAGCAAAGGACTCAAGACTCTTTAGAAAATGATGCCCTTCCTTCCAAGACTATGTTAGTCCAAATCTTTCAAGATACAGAAGCCAAGGTGGGATCTGGCATACAGGAAATGTAATAGAAGAAATGCCTGTGACAGGACTGCAAAGGGAGCCAGGGGAAGCTGGGAAAGCCATCAGATCACAAGCAAGTCTGGCCCCAAGTGAAGGAAATGGGGAAGGAAGCAAGGTTTGGCTGAAGCATGTGCCAAAGGCACCCATCAGGGGAGTGCCTCTCCAAGGGATGGGCCTGTCATAGTGTCCCTAATAGAGTCATGGAGTGGGAGCAGCTCATGGAGGGCACGGCCTTGGCATGAATACAGACATGGGTCTCAGAGTGCAGCAGCTGGGCCCCTCAGTCAATTACATTCCCTCACAGCCAGGGCAGGGGGTGCATTTTTAGGGCCACTAGACCACACAGTAATATTTGTATGTCTAAGGAAGCATTTCTCAGAATATGCTCACTGAGCTTTTAGCCTATAAGTGTCTGTATGAAAATTTTAGAAGGGGTTCACGATCAAAACATTTTAGGAAACACTCCATACCCTTTTTTCCTCATGGAGGATCATAATGCCTGTTAGCATATGAAGGGCTCTGAGAAGTTCTATAGTAAAGAAACTTGCTTTAGTTTTTTAGTCCAGCTATTTTTCAAACTTAATTGAGCAGTGTCCTCCCAACCTTTTTTAATGCTTTTTAGCATACTGCAAAATAAACTGAACGTGCTTTGAGAAACACTGCTTTAGGGAATAGTTAGCACTATTTCACTCACAGTAAGTACATCTAAAAATCTATATTTCCAGGGTGGATTATCAACACAGTTGTATTTTAGAAGTATTATCTGCCCTCCCAGGTATCACAGCTACTAAGTGTTGGGCACTGAGGTGGCATTTTAGGCATCAGCCAGTATGGGAAAGAAAATTTGGGGGGAGGATGAGATGGTCTCAGAAGTCTTAGAATTATACGCGGTTATTTGCCTCTTTGATCTACTACTCAATATCAAACAACTAATTCAGAAGAAAATTGATTGTTTTCTAAAAGTAGTTTTTCTACATTTCCCATCAAGAAGAAGTGCTCCTTAAAACTTATAATGGCTATTACTTGAGATTATCACCATCCTAGTTTTTCTCTATATAAATTTTCTGTAGTGTTATTTGCTAATAAAAATTAGATAGATAGATAGATTGATAATCTAAGAAAGCTGATATTTGAAGAAGCCATGGTAAGGAACAGATTAAATTATTGTAAGTCTAAACATTCCAATGCCTATTTCTCTTTTTTAGAAACTTTCCAAATTTGTTATTATTCGTTTAAATAATATATTTTTAACTTTTATTTTAGGTTTTGGGGTACATATGAAGGTTTGTTACATAGGTAAACTTGTGTCATGGGGGTTTGTTGTACAAATTATTTCATCACCCAGATATTAAGCCCAGTACTCTACAGTTTTTCTGCTCCTCTCCCTCCTCCCACCCTCCACCCTCAAGTAGACCCCAGTGTCTGTTGTTCCTTTCTTTGTGTTCATGATTCTCATCATTTAGCTCCCACTTCTAAGTGATATTATGAGGTATTTGGTTTTCTGTTCCTATGTTAGTTCACTAAGGATAATAACCTCCAGTTCCATTCGTGTTCCCACAAGAAACCTGATCTCATTCTTTTTTATGACTACATAGTATTTCATGGTATATCAGTACCACATTTTCTTTATATAATCTGTCATTGACGGACATTTAGGTTGATTCCATGTCTTCAGTACTTTGAATAGTGCTGCAATGAACACTCACATTTATATTCCTCTGGATATATACCCAGTAATGGGATTGCTGGGTCAAATGGTAGTTCTGTTTTTAGCTCTTTGTCTAATACCTATTCCTCAATATCAAGTTAGATCTCCAAAAAAGCATCATCTGAGCACTCTCCCATCCCTTCCCTGAACTAAATTTAATGTTGTGTGTATCAATCAGCATACGGTCAAGACAGAAACCACACCAGTAGTTTGAACAATGAACATTAAATATAAAGAGTTATTAACTAATAAAAGGGTATGAACTACTAAAGTGGGTAAGGAGAATGCTAAAGAACGCAGGAATGGCAAATGTAGAGAGTGGCCACGACCTCTAAGCCAAGGCAGAGCAGGCAAGGAAGGGGCAAACTCAAAAACTGCCCCCTCTCCCCGGCTGATCCACCCTTGTTGGAGGGAGTGTGGCTGCAACCCAATGGATGGCCAAGAAGTTTGCTGAGCTGCAGCAGGTTGGGGCTGGTGAGTAGGAAACTTCCGGAAGGAGTACCAGTGAGATTTGCAGGAGGGTGGGCATGCCTCTGGCAAGGAAGATGCTCTTGGGGTGCCAGCAAAATTTACCAGAAAGCTACCCACTAGAGTGACAGCAAAAGTCAACAGGAAGCTACTGTCATAGTGTTGGGGAAATTCACTGGAGAGTGGGCACTACAGGGTCTCCACCCAGCACTGGCAGATTAGCCAAAAGAAGAAAAACAAAATAAAAACAAATCCTGGAACCAGAAAGAGAAAACCCTGCCTCTTACTGTGACTCTCCTCTGCCTTCTATACCAGCTGGCAAAGGAGAAATGTTTATGGGGTTCAGCTCTAGAATCACAAAGCAGAACACAGAGGAGTGGAAGAAGAGCAGAAGGGCAATCAATTCCTAATGGGTGCCTCACTTCCTTTGCTTTTTTTTTTTTTTTGAGGGCCAATATATTAAGAAAAATATGTTTGCATCTTCTGTAAAATTATTGCCAAGGTTATCACCCAGAGTGTGGTGTTTTCAGCCTCCCTGATATAAGACCTTCATCACAAGAAAGAATGAGATAATGATCATGAATTATTGGATCTAACCATTTGTGGCTTCAGTGTCCATCTTCTCGGCAAGGCTTTCTCTTTTTTATTTTTTTATTTTGAGATGGAGTCTCACTCGGTCTCCCAGGCTGGAATGCAGTGGCACAATCTCGGCTCACTGCAACTTCTGCCTCCTGGGTTTGAGTGATTCTCCTGCCTCAGCCTCCCGAGTAGCTGGGTTTATACGCACCCACTGCCACTCCTCCCAGCTGATTTTTGTATTTTTACTAGAGATGGAGTTCTGCCATATCGGCCAGGCTGGTCTCAAACTCCTGACCTCAAGTAATCCACCCACCTCAGCCTTCCAAAGTGCTGGGATTACAGGCATGAGCCACCGCATCCGACCCTCAGCAAGGCTTTCTCTGACTACACTATTTAAAATGTGATCCCTGAGCCACCCTGGCCTCTCTTGCTCTCCCTCCCTGCTTTGCGTTCTCCATAGCACTTCTCTCCTACTAACCTACCATGTACTTGCTTAGTTTCTGTTAGTAGGATGAGAGCTCCACAAAGGTCGGGATTTTTGCCCGTTTTGTCCATTGGCGCATCCCCAGCACCTGGAGTGGAGCTGGGCACAGGCTAGGCACTGGAGAAAAGCTTGCTGAATAATTGAATTGAGTAAATGAGTGATCTACACATAGCGGGGTATGAGAGTATAAAGTGATAGTTTCTTCAACTAAAACTGGGGTCGAGTTATAGTGATAAAGAGGGACTAAGACCTTCAGAGGTAAGGTCTGTGGGCCACTTCCCAAGGCTGCAGAATGTGGTTTCATTTCACAAACAAGGAGGCCCTATTATGACTTCAGATATTAGAATGAAAGAGAACTTGCCTTTTGCCTCAACTACAGCCTTCTAAACTCTTCCTCCCTTCCTATATAGAAGTTTCAAGGACCTTATGGCCTGAGTGTGGATAGGCAGAATGCTGGGAATCAGGCAAAAATAAAATACTACTGAAAGTGAAGGCCACGCTAATATTAGGAAGTTAGGTTGATCCTGAATTTACAAAACACTTTTCTTTGGGAAATTTCATATCTCACATGATTCTGTGTTTTTCCTTGGGAAATTTCACATCTCACATGATTCCAGGACATGTGGTACATGAGGTGCCTGCTTGCTGTTTTTGTCCTCTGCTAGTGAGGAAGACTGTGTGTACTCCTGGGGTTTTGCAAGTTTCAAAGTCTGACTGGACTCTCCTTCCTTTTTCTGGAACTGATCCATGAGCATCAAGAGTAAGGCCGCCCACACCTACTCATTCAAGGTCCTGAGTGTCCTGCCCAGCTGCAGGAGGTGGAGAGACCCAGGAGGACCACTGCTGATCCCAGGCTGTAGAGGGTGGGAAGAGTGTCCCAGGGTGTGGTGACCCCCACTCACTCACAGCAGACCCACACAAGAGAGGAGAGGACACTTACAGCTTAGGTGCCCACCAGCACCACCCCCTCTGCCACCGAACATCACTGCGTTTCTCTTTCTGCCTTGGCTGTCAGCACAAATGGAGTTAAATTTAGTGCTCAATCACATATTTGTCTGGGCTCTTTCTGTGTTTATTTTTCTCTTAATAGTTTCTTCATTTTCTTCTTCTCCTCCTCCTCCCTCCTCTGCCCGCCCCCCCCCGCCTCCTCCTCCTCCTCCTCGTTCTTCTTTTTCTTCCAGAGATAGTTTCTCACTCTGCCACCCAGGCCGCCATGCAGAGTGGCATGACGGTAGCTCACTGCAGCCTCAAACTCCTGGGCTCAAGTGATCATCCCACCTCAGCCTCTCGAATGTCTAGGATTACAGGTGCTTGCCACTGCATCTGGCTAATTTTTATATTGTTTTTAGATATGGGGTCTCACTATGTTGCCCAGGCTGGCCTCAAACACCTGGGCCCAAACGACCCTCCCACCTCAGCCTTCTGAGTACCTGGAACTATAGGATCATGCTGTAGTGCCAGGCTAGCTTCTTAATTTTCTGTTTCTATTTTGACAGGTATAAATTTTGTATCCAGCCCTACCTCAGACACATCTTTGGTAGGAAAAGGATGTCATTTAACCAAGATATGAATTCTAAGCAAATAGGTAGGTCTGGTTCCCAAATTAGGTTAGTCGCAGCTGCTGAGTCGTTGACCCAAGAGAAGCTCATGGAGATTTTTTCAGTATTTTCAAGTTCCTCTTCTCAGTTCATCCTTCTTCCAAACCGTGCCCTCCCCCTCCCATCCTCTTTCCACAGCCTGCCCTCCCACGGCCTCTTCCCACCATTCCAAATCTGGGCTGTTCTCTCAATTTCCTTCTCTCTGGCCTCAAACTCACCCTAGCCCCCAGCCTCAGTTTGGGTTAAACTTGCCCCCTCACATTCTCTCCTGCCCGACTTGATGTCATCTCCGTGTTGTCACCACGGGATTTTCCACCCCTGGGTTCTCCTTTACAGAGCGGGGTCAGCTTCCCCACGCGTCCCAGCCCCAATCGCTTCCGTCTGCTTGCAAACCCCTTTGCTTTCCTCAGTGTTGACACCCAGGACAACCCTACAGTCACTGCCGCCAAGGCCCCACCTCTGCCCCTGCTCTTTTCCCAACGGACATCGCCCTGTGGCTTCCATTTTCCTGAAGTTCTCTATTGGGACCTCAGTCTTTAGCCAAAGCACACAGCGCCCCTCAAAAATGACAATAAAAACTCAAACACACTGTGACTCTCACGGCAGGTTCCTAGTCCCTGTATCAAATCAGTGGGTGGGTTTCTGTGAACACTGGCGAGAGGCCACATTGGAGGATCAGGACCCTCAGGTCTGGACTCTTGGTCACCACCAACATTCCTCTCTGCTGCCGTTACCTACTCAGAGTGTCACATGCCAGTCTCAGCACCTTGACATCACTTCCTTGCTATCTCTCGGAGCAGCAGTGACTCAGTTTGCTTATCTCAGGCGGCCAGAGGACAGCTGCCAAGGGCCACAGGGAAACCAAAGGCGGGGTAGAGGGCCGGAGGGGAGGAGAAAACAACTTCCCGGTTGCTCTCAGAGGCTTCAGAGATCCTCTGGAGGCCTGGGGGAGCTTTTGAGTTCTTTATTTCAGTTGGTCCCTGAGCTCTGTGAGGGGGGCGGGTAGAGCCACCAGGGGAATCAACAGTGGTTTCTCGTGCCCCTCGGGGTCAGGAGCAGTCTGATCAAAAAGAAGCCATCCACTGTCTGGGGCTGTTCCCACGGCTCTCGGATGCTGGGTCTGGAGGCTGCACCCTTTCCCCCAGGAGCTCTGCCCAGTGGTAAGTCATCTTTGTGTCATCTATGTATTTAACCCCTTATGGCCATGTTGGTGCTGAGCATGGTTTCACTTTTGCAAACATTTGTCTACATCCTTCAAGAGAAAAACATCTCAGCTGTCACAGGAAGCTGCTTAAGGGGGTGAGCAAACTTCTTAAACATGCTGCAGAATTTATGATCTACACCCATTTCTTAAAACTAAGCCATGGTACTTCGTTCTCTTTAATTGTATATTTTCTTACATATTGTGTTCACTTAGGCAAGTCCTGCTTCTGCTAAAAGAAGGTAAGTTCTATAAAGATGGTGTCATGCCAGCTTTATTTCCCGTGGCATCTGGCACACTGCTAAGCACTTATGTGC
Source organism: Cacajao melanocephalus (assembly GCA_963573385.1). Lineage (NCBI taxonomy): Eukaryota > Metazoa > Chordata > Mammalia > Primates > Pitheciidae > Cacajao > Cacajao melanocephalus. The sequence continues at coordinate 10,799 of CAUYLG010055363.1, forward strand.
TTAACAACTGGATTGAAGATGGTGCTGTTCAGGGGAAGTGGGCACACGATAAAGAAATGTTTATTTCAGTCTTCTGAGACAGGGAACCACTCTGGCTAAAATGTAGTTCCAGAAAGGGAAAGTGGGGCTGTATGAATCCAGGTCCGGTTTGTCACTTCCTCCAGAATCATATAGCTGTCGGAGAGGAAAATCACCTCCCATTTCTCCGCAGGGCAGCCTGAAGATGGAAAATTACACGTTGGCCCCAGAGGATGAGTATGATGTCTTCATAGGGGATGAACTGGAGAGCAATGAGGCAGAACAGTGCGACAAGTATGATGCCCAGGTGCTCTTGGCTCAGCTGGTGCCATGGCTCTGCTCCACCGTGTTTGTGCTCGGTATCCTGGACAATCTCCTGGTTGTGCTTATCCTGGTAAAATATAAAGGACTTAAACACACGGAAAATATCTATCTTCTAAATGTGGCACTTTCTAACTTGTGTTTCCTGCTTGCACTGCCCTTCTGGGCTCACACTGTTGGCAATCCCGTGTGTAAAATTATCCTTGGACTGTACTTCGTGGGCCTGTACAGTGAGACATTTTTCAATTGCCTTCTCACTGTGCAAAGGTACCTGGTGTTTTTGCAGAAGAGAAACTTCTTCTCGGCCAGCAGGATGGTGCCCTGCGGCATCATTACAAGTGTCCTGGCGTGGGTAACAGCCATTCTGACCACTTGGCCTGAATTCATGTTTTTTAAACCTCAGATGGAAGACCAGAAACACCACTGTGCATTTAGCAGACCTCCCTTCCTGCCAGCTGATGAGACATTCTGGAAGCATCTTCTGACTTTAAAGATGAACATTTCGGTTCTTGTCCTCCCCCTGTTTATTTTCACATTCTCCTATTTGCAAATGAGAAAAACACTAAGGTTCGGGGAGCAGAGGTCTGGCCTTTTCAAGCTTGTTTTTGCCATAATGGTAGTCTTCCTTCTGATGTGGGCGCCCTACAATATTACACTTTTCTTGTCCACTTTCAAAGAACACTTCTCCCTGAGTGACTGCAAGAGCAACTACAACCTGGACAAAAGTGTTTACGTCACTAAACTCATCGCCACCACCCACTGCTGTGTCAACCCTCTCCTCTATGTGTTTCTTGATGGGACATTTAGGAAATACCTCTGCCGCCTTTTCCGTCTATGCCGTAACACCCCACTTCAACCCCATGGGGAGTCTGCACAAGGCACATGGAGGGAAGAACCTGATCTTTCCACCGAAGTATAAACCAGCATCCACCAAAGGCAAGACGAATAAACATGGGTTTTCGTCTTTTTGCATTCTTTCATGTAATTTTTTTTTACACATTTGTATGCAAAATCGGATACAGGAAGAAAAGGGAGAAGTGAGCCAACTTTGCTAAGCATTGATTTTGTCTCAGGTACCACGCAAGGCTCTTTACAAATGTGAGCTCCTCCACCTCCTACCACTTGTCCATAGTGTGGACGGGACTAGTCTCATTTCTCTGAGAAGAAAAACTGAGGCTTGGAAATTTGTCTAAGATCCTACAACTAGGAAGTAGCAGAACTGATTCTCCAGCCCTGGGAGTGTCTGCTCAGAGCCTATGCTTTGTCCAGAACTCCAAACGCTGGGGACAAAATACATGAAATAAATGTATTTTTAAATGTCTATCGAGTGCATTTTAAAATAATTCATAAGTTGCTTTTAAAACCAGTTTGCGTTCCAAATTATAAGCAGCCCATTTATATGGGAGTAATTTTTCAGGTGCATTTTCTTGCAGGTGTTGAGAAGAACTAGCTAGCTGGAATCTGTGGGAAAAAGAGGTAAAGTGACTTGTCCTGTGGAAGCTCTCTAAATTCTCTTGGTTACTTGCCTCACTCCTAGGCCCCCAGGTTTCCCCTAACCCAAGGTTTCTGGTATTTTCTTATACTTTATCAAGACTACAGAATCTTAGGAGATTTAACAAAGGCAAATGAGAAATTATGTTTAGAAATGTCTAACAAAATGAATGCTTTGTCCTTTTAAGTATTACACATACCTTAGGCGACACCAGCCCATAACTACAAAATGTTTTCCTACTTCCTTTCTGTGGCTGAGTCGGTGAAACACAGGCTCCCACCTGCCACATCAGCAGAAGGTCACCTCAACATATGATCTACTTCCCCGGCAACCCCCAGATCTGTAAGGATGATGCATCCTTGAAACATTTTCAAAAACATTGTCTTGTTCCTGGTGTTCAGAATTGGGCTCCACAATCACTGGTCTCTTTATAGTCTTGCTTCTGGCCCTTTGAGGCCTCAAAGCTACCAGTGCCTTGCCGCCATGGGACAATCATTGCTCATGGCTGAGTCCTGCAGACATAGGGCCTGGGCTGCCTGCCTCCTCCTGCTGGCCCAGCATCTTGCTTGCACTGAAGAGAACTGGAGGCTTGGCACTGACAGTTGCTAAAACCTACCCAGGCCACCCACTGCTGCTGCACTTCAGGGCACCAGCCCACGCTCCTCCCCTCCCAGCCTCAGGCACATGTTCACGGCATTGAACCTTAGAGAAAAGCAGTGGGACGCTGTCCCTCCTTCACAGAAGCCACCTTCCCTCCTAGCCAAAAAATGATGATATCCACGGGCACAGCATCTCACATAGGGACACATAGAGACATCTAACTCATTAAAAGCCCAAGTTACTGGCCAATTAAAAGGGCTCCTTAATTTCTTACTCAATAGTAGTGGAAGGAAATTTGCTCTATATTGGTGAAATGAGGTAGAGAAAATCTGATTTTTCCAAACATGAGAATTCTCCATATGCCACCCTGTAACCAAAGACCCCCCATTTGTGTTAACTGAAACATTCAAAAAGCCTATTAAGATAGTAGATGAGACCCCCAACAGACATGCTTATATAACAATAACTGGCTCCAAACCATACTCCGTGGCAGTGGGTCTCAAATGCCAGCACGCATCACAAGCCCTGTGCTGAGACACAGAGTTCCGGGCTCCATCCCTAAGTTTCTGGTTCAGGAGGTCTGGAGTGGGACCACAGAATATGCATTTCTAACAAATTCCCAGGGGATACAGGTCCTGCTGACACGGGGCCCTCATTCTGAGAACCACTGTTCCAGGGAGAAGGAACTCTGCTAACTAAGGGTTTGGTTTTGTGCTGAAGACAATGTGGAATTTAGAGTCGGGGTGAATTGTTCAGAATAGTAGAGAGGTTTGGGGCTGTGAGGGTGGGAAGCGCAGTGGAGGGAGGCAGAGAGGAAATATGAAGCAACTGTCAATTGGAGAAAAATGAGGAACAGGAACTAAATGACGTATGCCAGTGATTTCAGTTTTGCTGAACCCATGATGAAAGCCTCTTCTCTGCCCCTTATGTCACTCACTGAGGCCTTGTGGCTGGGTCGACTCTTTCAGAGTCATAATAGGGCTATGGGTCTGACCTCAATAGCTATAACTGCAAGAAGTCACTCAAAGGTCCTTCCCACAACAAAGGATCCCTCCATTCCAAAGCTAAATGCCGGTCACTGTCATAAAAAAAAAAGAAAGAAAGAAGGGGACAGAAATTATCTTCACACATTTGCAGAAGTAGGTCTGGACTCTCCATCCACTTCTCCTCTGATGAGAATCTCAGGGGAAATAGCCTCATCTTCCCATGTTTACAGACACAGTGATGAACTCAAGAACAATCTTACCAGGATTTTCCAAAGGAAAACATGGAGTGTATAGAGAATAAAGATCTGCAAACTGTTACAGTGGCTGAGACTGAAATGGTTAATGAAAAGCGCAAGTGTGTGCTGAATAATCCAGCTACAGTGAGTGATCCCGCTGCAGTGGCCCGAACACTTAAGCAGTACGTTTGGAACATTAACAGCTATCAAGGCCTTCCTCCCATGTCAGACCAAGAATAGTTTCCTACAGATAAAAATAGCACATGCTTTTCCACTTTTCCACAAACGCCTGCATTAGAAAACTAACAAACCATGAAAAGCAGAATATGGCTAGTCCATTCAAGGAAAACTGATGGTGTTTCTATTTTGCCTGTAAATTATTTTCCAATGCAGAAAACAATTCCGGTTTGGTTGAGGTCATTCTAATTAGGGACATATGACAGAAGGACTGAAATCTCATGAGCTGTTTCCTGTTCATCTCAATTCTGTGTACTTGTGGGTACAAATGGAACTAGTTGTTTTTTGTTTTTGGGATGGACTCTCACTCTGTCACCCAGGCTAGAGTATAGTGGCATAATCTCGGTTCACTGCAACCTCCACCTCCCAGTTTCAAGCAATTCTTCTTCCTCAGCCTCCCGAGTAGCTGGAATTACAGGTGCCTGCCACCATGCCCAGCTATTTTTTTTTTTTTTTGTATTTTTTAGTAGACACAAGGTTTCAGCATATTGGTCAGGCTGGTCTCAAACTCCTGACCTCAGGTGATCCACCTGCCTCGGCCTGCCAAAGTGCTGGGATTACAGGCTTGAACCACTGCGCCTGGCCCAGAAGTAGTTTTAAAATGAGAAACAGTTGATATACTGAACAGAAAAGCAATACAATTTGAAGCTGGAAAAACATACAAGATGCCCAGTTAAATTTCAGTTAAGTAACTAATAATGATTTAGTGTAAGTACATCCCATATACAACAGTTACAGTATTTATTATTTATCTGAAATTCAAACTTACCTGGGCATTCTGGTATTCTGGTTTTCTGTTTTCTTTTGTTTTTCCTTTTGTTCTCTTTTTTTCCCTAAATCTGACAACCTTAAAGGTATTTATTCATTTTTTAAGACTAAAACGTTTTTGGCAGTCAGAACTCAAGCAAAGATAAATGACCCCAGGACTCCGTTTAGCAGGCAGTCAGGAAGTTTGATGGTGTGGTGGGTGGCAGCCCCAGCCAGGCCATTCCTCTTCCCTAAACTGCCACAGCGGGACTGCCACACTCAGGAATCCCAGTTTGCATTTGAGCAGCCCCTTCAGTTTGGAAGCACTCAGTGCTTTAGCCTGAGGAGCCAGGAATGGCTCTAACACTTTGCTTGCTGATTGAATAAAAATCAACCCAAAGGTGGCCTACCCTAATTGAAGTAGGAATGCCGGAACTTCCATGGTGTTGCATAGAGGAAATATCTAAGTGCTTAGGGAGATGGCAGTGCTAGTGGATCTACTGGGTCATTAAGACTCACTCAACCACCCATTGCAGGTCTAGAGGACACACCCTTGCCACACTGGAAAGAGTAAATGAGCTCTAGCATTCTTTAAAAAAAAAAAAAACAAAAAAAACTCTCTAGGCTGAACACAGTCGTTCACGCCTGCAATCCTAGCACTTTGGGAGACCAAGGTCGGCGGATCACTAGATCAGGAATTTGAGACCAGCCTGACCCTCATGGTGAAACCCCACCTCTACTAAAAATACAAAAATTAGCTGGGTATGGTGGCATATGCCTGTAATTCCAGCTACTCAGGAGGCTGAGGCAGGAGAATTGCTTGAACCCAGGAGGCGAAGGTTGCAGTAAGCTGAGATTGCAACACTGCCCTCCAGCCTGGGCAACAGAGTGAGACTCTGTCTCAAAATAAAACAAAAAAACTCTCTAAGTGGTGATTCTTCTCTGTAGATCAGGAGCTGTAGTGAGAAATGCTATCAAATTGGGTTTCTAAATACAGTGGGAATGGTGGGATCCTGAGGAAGCAGGGGCCACGTGGTAACACTTACCGAAGACCAGGTGGGCATGGTTGCCACTGTGGAAGGTGGAGCCAAAGCACGCCTCAGAATAGTCTGACCCCCAGAGATCTTTCACATTGACTGGTTGATCACGGTGTTCGGAGAACTGAAATAGACAGACAGTCTACTGAATTTTTACCTGATCTGTATAAGCAGAAGAGTTCTATCTCTAATGAACAGAAGTCTAACTTTAATCACCAAAACTGAGAGTCAATTCAATTAATTTCCAGATAGACCTAGAACCCCTTGAGGAAGCACCCTGTTACATTTCCAGCATTTTATTCTGACAATCTTTCTCCCAGCCTTCCCCAAAGGAACCTAGGGCCATTTACCAGGGAAAGCCATGGAGGAAAAGGAAATAGTTCGGCTTTTTGGAGATTCCTGGAATGGAGACTGGCTCTACATTGACACTGATTCTAAGAGACCTAAAACATCTCTGTGGTCTACCAGCCAAAGTAGGGCTTCATGGAGGTCAGGTGATCACTAGAGTTTTAGCTCGGGTCTGTTTCACAGGGGGTCCAGAGATCCCTGAACTTATCCTTTAGTTATTCCCCCAGTTCCAGCATGCATAATTGAGCTGAGTGCAGTGGCTCATGCTTGTAGTCCCAACACTCTGGGAGGCCAAGGTGAGAGGATCACTTGAGCCCAGAAGTTTGAGACTAGTCTGAGCAACATAGTGAGACCTCATCTTTTGAAAAGAAAAAGAGAAATAAAGAAAATTGACATGGAAAAATAATGGAAAATCTGAATAATCCCACTTCTATTAAAGAAATTGAATCTGTAATTAGAACTCCTCCCACGGAGATAACTATAAGCCCAATGCCTCCATCAATAGGAGAAACAGAAAGAAACAATCTTCCTAACAGAAAGCGTAATTTAAATAGAGATACTCAGCATCTGGGCAGAATCCCCACATTGATTCTCTGATCCACAGAGTGAGGGCCAAGTGGAAGCCTTTGGAACTGCCTCTACCTGCCAAGATACTAAACAACACTGCATGTCTGGAGGAATTGCAGCAAGCACTTGAAAGATGAAAGATGATGTCCACCTCTCTCCATTCAGCGCACCTATTAGGTTTGTGCAGAAGACAGATAGGTCTTGGAAAATGACAGTGGACCAGTGTAAACCTTATTAGACGGAGCTCCAGCTGCAGCTGCAGGATCAGGTGCTGTTTCGTTTTTGTAGTTAATCAACTCTTCTGGCACCTGGTGTGCAGATGGCAAAATTTCTTTTATCTATTAGTAAAGAGTATCGGAAGTTGTTTATTTTCAGCTGGCAAGGCCAGCATTATACTCCAACGGGGGAGCAGTCTGTCTCAGATCTCACCAATGCCTGGGGATAGGGAGGGAGTGACCCCTTCATTGTCTCCAGCCAAGGCCTTGCCCTCTGCTCCTGTTACTGGCAGCAAATCCATGCAAGTCTGCAACAACCTCAATTCTTGCCTCCTCAGCAGAAAGAATTCAGCTGAGGGGCATAATGCAGAAGGAGAGACCAAGGCAAGTTTTAGCTCAGGAGTGCAGTTTATTTGAAAGCTTTAGAATAAGAGTGAAAGAAAGGAAAGTACACTTGGAAGAGGGCCAGGTGGACAGCGTGAAAGGCAAGAGTGTGGTCGGACCTTTTGATTTGGGGTTTTATAAGTAAGCTGCTTCCAGGGTCTTGTGTTACTTCTCACCTGATTCTTCCCTTGGGGTGGCCTGTCCCACGTGCATGCTTGAGCCCACCGGCTCAACTGCTGAGATCTTATCGGGAGGCTGCTGCTCACCAGTTTCAGGTGTTTTCTGTCTATTAGGAGCTGGCCTTTCCCTGTTGCCGGGTGTGACCAATTATTACTTCAGAGAGCCAACCAACAACCACCTGACCATCACCTGACACTCCTGGTGTGTGTGTGGGATGGGAAGCCCTCTCTTGCCCTGCTCTTGCCTGACTAGCTACCCACTATAACACTCCCAGAGGGACCCACACATTTTGTGCTCTTTGCAAGAAAGTGTCTACTCAGCACCTTGTAGGCCTGCTCACACCTTCAGGGTCATGGTTTTTGTTTTTTACTGCAGGTACCCATAAGCAAAATATGGTGTTCTTCACCATGCTTTTACATGATTCACATAATTTTAAGTTATTTACATAATAGCGTAAAAGCATGGTGAACAATACCACGTTTTGCTTATGGGTACCTGTGGTAAAAATCCTGCTACTAGCTCTTTTTGCCGTGTCTATAATGACAGGTACTGCTCCATTGACTCCTTATGACACTTGCAAAAACCAAGAGCGTAACGCCTCCTGGTTATGCAAGTGTCTGGGCAATGCGAGGAGAACAGTAATAGACCATGCTGCATTTATCTCTCTTGATGACAGGCATTGAGATTTCCACTCTTTCTGGTTTCTTTTTATGTCTCTAGTGGGCATTCTTACATACATCTTGCACACCGTGGAATGTTTCTCTAGTGCAGTTGTCCGCAAGCTTTTTGGATACAGAATACTTTTATATGCTTGAAAATTGAGGACCCCATACAGCTTTAGTGTATGTGGGTATCAGGTTTTAGTCCAAACTGAAGTCTGAGGGGAGTTGGTGGGTAGGTGACAGGTAGCTGGAAAAACACTTGAGGAATCATAGGCAGTTTCAATGTGGTTTTATTCTCTCTCTGGGGCTGAGCCATGTGTACAGTGTCAGCAGGATAATTATACCTTTTACCAACAGTAGTGGCTCTGAAGCGAGCACGAGCTCATGTGAGTGGTCACCTAATGCACCTCAGGTGGCGTGATTCATAATGTGCATAGTTGTGTTCCTGCACTGCAAACCCACTGAGTCATGCTGCACCAAAAAGCTGCCTCAGCTTTCTCCTGACTAAAGCGCAACCATCTTTCTTACACTCCACCCCTAGGCCAAGGGCATCTTCTGGGTAGGAGCATGTTCCCATAGGGTGGAGCCCTGAATCCATAACCCACAACAACAATACAGAGAGCAACAGCTCACTACTAGGATCCCAACTATGCTACTTACGACTATTAGGGCCCAGCATAGGCCAGAGCCCAGGGAAGCCCACCATCTCTGCAGGGGGTCATCACTAAGGCTCTCAACCACCTTAATCTCCCATGAGACCCTTTGCAGGGCTGCTGTTATGTTCTGCCAATTGTCAGGGATAAACGTACCATATTGTGTTCCTAAAAAGGCACGGGTGCCTCCTTGGGCAGCAGTTACCATGTCTAAGGACATCTGGTTTGCAACACCACCTCTCCAGTCTGATCAACATCATCCGTTTATGGGAGGAGGCCCACTTGGGTGTACTTCAGAGCCCAAGCAGTGTGCTCTGCAAGAGCAGTAACTTGTGCTTCTGCAGTTATGACACCCACTCCAGGGATAGTCACTGTCAAGGGCTAGAACCACCAGGGTACTCATCACACTAGCAAAAACCGAAAGCATAGTGCCTCCCAGTTATGTGGAGATCTGGGCAATGTGAGGAGAACAGTGGCAGGTATACAAGGTCACCCCAGGTACAACTTACAGTCCAGTTTGCTTGTAGGTAAGACCACCCTGGGTCCCCACAGACCCATAAAGTCCCAGGGAGCACAAAATCCATTGGGGCCCAACCTTGGTGGGGCCACGTCTTCCACCATATCTTTGATGTGGTGACATGTGTTATGTTTACACTGGCCGTGACGGGTACCCATCCCACAGTGGTGTTGCCCCAGTGTTGCTCTATGCACCGTGGCACCTGGGCTGGGGATACTGCATGTTCCCCTACTAGCCAGCACAGGCCAGCCAGGGATGGGTGTGCTGTGGGTCTTGCAGCGTCCTTTGTCCAAAGCTTGCCACATTGCATTCCAGGCATTGGCCATGGGACCCCAGGTCTCTAGCCACATCCAGTTCTCTGCAGGTGCTGAATGTATGTACCAAGGCAAGCCATCCACAGCTGCTGGAAAGGCGCCGCAGATCCAGCAGTTGGAAACATCGGTCACTTCAGCATAGGTGTGGGTCCAGTCCGCAATGCAGTTGGAGCATGTTAACCTGCGGTTGGAATGGCAGAGCAGGCACAGGTACTAACAGAGGAAAATCACATCCCGCAGACAAAACACAGACTAACTTTTCATCCCTGGATAACAATGTGGCCACCAAGGGCTTTTGCCCTGGGCCATAGTACCACATCTTCTCAGCTCCGTATGGTTCCTTTGGGTCCTGAATACATGCAAAAGTCACAGGGAGCTCACAATAGCTCACACAGACAGTACATATATCCCCCGGAGGAAGGTTTCTTCCCTGGCTGTTCCCCTACAAACAGTTAACTGTGGGGGCCACGTACTGAACAACACCCAAAGAATGACATGCAAGCCATACTGCAGGCTCTCCCCGCAGGGAGCTGTGATGGCCAACCAGCAGCAGTGAGGGGCTTGGAGCGTCCATGGCCACAGCCAGCTCTTCTGTTCCCTTGCCTTCAGGGACCTTGGAGGCAGGCGACAACAGGTTACCGTTTGTCCCCATACCTGGTTGGAGGAGGTCATCCTTGGTGTGTATCTGCAACTGAATGGGGCGGTAGCCTAGTGTAACAAAGCCTCCACCAGGGCTGAGCTGCTTGTCCATGGCTGTTCTTTCAAGGTTTGGAGCACCAGGTCCAGCCTGGAACTCCAGCCCCACAAAGACAGGGACGTGACATGCCAGCATAACCCATTCTTCAAGAGCCAGTTATGTCACACAATCATTCCCGCAGCTTGCAAGTTGTTTGGTACATGGAATCCCCACTTGATGTCCAGTAAAATGTGTACTATTGTCCAGTAAAATGTGTACCGCTATCACTCTCAACAACTAGAGGGCAACCATCTAGAGCACCTAAGTGTTGCAGGGCCTGGATGGTGCACTGTTGGTTGGCCACCCTGCAAGGGTGGGTGAACAACAGGCCTGTGGCTGTGTCCACAGCTGTTAGTGCATGCGTATACCTTTGTGACTTTGGCAGCAGCCCAATGTAGTCTACTTGCCACCTGGTCAAGGGCACTTGCCCTATCATCACTTGTGTAACACTGGGCAGCTGCCTCCATTTAGGGTATGCCTGAGCACATGCGGGGAATTTCTGGCAAGCCTCCCAAATATCTTGTGTGCGCAGGGACAGACCCCAGTGTTTATTGGCCTGTTGCATCAGTTTCCCCCCTGCATGTCTCAGTTTCCAGGGTGGCTACAAGGCCACATTTCATGTAGATGCCGACTCCAACCATCAGACCTTGGGCAAGGCATCTGCCTCATCATTGCTGGGGGTGGCCAAAAGCACATGGCCTGACACATGATCAGTAGTTACATCCTTCGGATGACCCATTTCCCAGAGGTCTTGCCACATGGCTTGGCCACAAATGGGTTGGTGGCCAACTAGCCAATTCTGTATTTTCCAAGTAGTTAACCACAAGGTTAAGCCTCCATAGACCACCCAGCTATCGGTACAGATTACCATAGGTGTCTCCTCCTTGGTGATCACCATCCATACTGCTCTAAGTTCAGCCCATTGACTACTTTGTCCACACCCGGTTTCAAACCATATAGTGTCGGTACTAGGTTGGACTGCAACAGCAGTCCAGGCAGGAGTAACACCTCAGCTAGACCCATCTGTATGTCATGCCCCATCAGGAGTGGGGGCATGCCCTTCCTTAAATGGCAATGGCTCAGGGTCAAGGAGTGCCTCAGGCCCATGGTCTTCTCTTGCATTAGGACTATACGCCCTAAGACATAATGGGCTTAAAGTAGGTGCCCCACTTTAAAGTGGATGTCTGTGCCATCCTCGTCTGGGAGGTTGTTACGTATGAATGTACCCATTCTGCTATTGGTTAAGTCTGTTGCCTCAAAGAAGGGTGCCACGACTTCTAAATCTGCAAGAGAATCAGAAGTTAACATAATTTCATCAACATAATGAAACAAGTGGACTCCCTTTGGACATTTTTAGATGGTTAAATCTGTGGCAATGAGACCACGACATATGGTGGGGCTATGCACATAGCCCTGCAGCAACCCTGTGAAAATCCATTGTCATCAAGGCAGACTAGTCCTGGCTCTCTAGAGCAATGTCAATTGAAAAGAGTGCATCGGCCAAGTCCACCACATAGTGGTACATCAGCCTACTCCTGACTAAAGCACAACCATCTCCCAATTCCATCATCAAGTGGTTCATCGAATCCATGATAGATGGCACAGCTGCCAAGCCATGCAAAATATCCACCTCCAGAATGTATTCAGGTATAGGAGAGACATACACAGTGTATAAGCAAAGAGCCAAGTGGCCGATGCCAAGGTACAGAGATACAGGTTTCACTTTTACTGACTGGCCTCCATAACGGTCAACGTATGCAGCTTTGCCTAAAAACTTAGCTGGGTTCCCACAAGCAAGGCTACAATCTACGTCAGTACCTACCATCACCAGCACCCACTGTACGTTGGTGGGGGGACCAGTGGATCGCCGATTCCACCTGTGGCCTCCGGTCATCTAGTGTCCCCCCAAGCCAGGCACCTTGGCCAGTTCCCTAGTTCAACAGAAAAGGCTCTACATTTCCACCTGGCTGCAGCAAGCGGTCTTTGAGCTGGAGTGGCTGGGCAGGAACAGGTCATGCAGCAATGTCCTTCTACCCTTTGGACATTTTCTGGAATTGCTGCTCCAGATACAACTGTCTCCACAAAGTTAAGAGTAGTTCACTGGGCTGCTTATAAATTTTCTCTCAGTCAACCCCAGCCAGAAACAAATTATCCACATCTGTGAGCATGTCACTCGTTAGAGCCCCCTTTTCTTTCATGGGGGAGTCCCCTGTGGGTGGGCAGGTTTCCCTTTTTTATGGTGTGGACCCCTCAATCCCGCCGATGGCCTTCACTTCCCTGAGAGCCACCATGGCAGTGGTCACTTCATGCTTGTGGTGCCCTATGTATGGGGTGAGGACAGCAGCTAGGGAGCCAAAGAGGCTCAGGAGCACAGAGCCCAATACAAGATCCCTCTTGTGGGAGGCGAAATATTCATCATCTGGCCCCTAGGTATTCAGGTCAAACATAGCCTGCTGCATACCCATCTCCCAAATGGCTTGCACCAAATTGGCATACGGCTGCCATTTACTCACAGTTTCGGGCATTTCACTGGCATCATTTCACATAGTTCATGTGGCTGCCCATAGCCACTCAATCAGGATGTGGTCACCTTGTCCTGCTGCTAACCACCTGCTCACTTCCAGCTGCTGATGGAGGGAGGGTGAGTCGTGATGAGGCCAGCGTTTCTATCTCAGAGGTGTAATGGGAGATACTGTCTGCTCCCTTGTTCCACAGACAAAGCATCCAGGTGGGCAGGGGTTACCCTGGACACTGGCAGCACTGCTTGCCTAATTCCCGTAACTCAGTTGGGGTATAGTCAATAAATGAAATGTGTTGCATTATGGTGGGGGGTCCCTGAGTCCTCCCTTGGGTCCCCAGTGGCTGTTCATGATCTACCTTCTGTGGGACCACTGGGCAAGCCTGCTGCAGGGATTCTTCCTCCTTGGTATGAGACAGAGTGGGGGTCTCTAGCCAAGATGATGGACCCAGGCCTGCATTCACAGCAGCCACGAATTCCTTTTCCAAGCTCTGAAGCCAGGTTTCCAGGCACCCTGCCTGAACCTGGAGGTCCCCATTGATGGCAGCCTCGAATTCTTTTCCTGATTGGTATAGTCAGGCCTCCTGGTCCTGGAGGGCCCTAATCTGTGCTGCATCCCATAGGGATTGGGTGTGTACTTTTCACAGCACAGTCAAAAATGCCCATCCAACTCTGCTGGCAAAGGCTTGCTCCTTCTCGGTGCTCTGCACTTCCAGCTGCTTTAGTGCCTTCTCCATGCTCGTGGGGGACCCACCCACTGCCACCCAGGTTTCCACTGGGGCCCATCCTCGCAGCACAGCTGCCACCAGGTACTACAATCCATGTTGTGGCCATATGGCCAACCCAGAATCAACAGGGGCTGAAGGCTCACTTGCCTTGGGATCCTGTTCGTGATGCCAGTTGTCAGGTTCTAGCCCACATTGAAGTCCAAGGGGAGTTGGTGGATGGGTGGCAGGTAGCTGGAAAAACACTGAAGTAGGCAATTTCAACATGATTTTATTCTCTCTCTGGGCATGAGCCATATGTACAGTGTCAGCACAGTAATTATACCTTTTATAGACATTAGCGGCTCTGAGTCAAGCACGAGCTCACGTGAGTGGTCACCTAATGGGTCTCACATGGCGTGATTACATAGCGTGCAGAGTTGTGCACCTGTGCGCCAAACCTGCTGAGTCATGCTGCACCAGAAGGCTACCTCAGCCTACTCCTGACTAAAGCACAACCATCTCCCTTACAGTGGGCTAAATCTATTGCTATTTATAGTGTTAGAAATTTTAACACAGAAGTTTTAAACGTTTATTGATTTTGCATTGATCCCATTTTATGTAAATTCTTTATATATAATTAACACTAGAATGTCCGACTTGGTTTTCGTTGTTCCTCACCTATTTGAAAACAGATTAAGAATGAGGGAGGGAATGGATGGGGACTCACCCAGGGATGCGTGGAGCTGGTCTGCAGCCACTCAGAGGCCCCTTCAACACTTCCCCACCACACTCTCCTCAATTTCCCCTGCTTTGTCCATAGATACATCCAACAATTTTTATGGATATAAGAAAGAAAGACTCACCTTTCACTGGAAAATGGTAGGTTGGATTATATGACTAAAGTGGTAAAAAGAAATAGAGGATTTTATTATGGGGGAGGTCCAAACCCTGGTGGAAAATGAAAATCATTGAAATTGTTCGAAAATTCAAGAATTAAATAAGATTATTTTGGATTCAGTAGGAATTAGATTACCCTAAAGCCCCAGGATACTTTATTTTATAGAATGCAGGGGAAGTATAGAAAAGTGAAACAAATAGGGAAAGGCATGTATAAAAAGCTGGAAGGGGAAATAACTTCTTTCAAGAAAGGTTTGGGTCTTAGAAGCCCCAGGAGACGTACACAAAAATGACAAGAGGATGTGCCCAAACTAGTATTAAGGTTGTGGCACAGGGTGAGGCAGATGAAGCTGTCACTGAGCCTCAGAGCGTGACTGGTGTTACAGCAAGAGTTAGCAATGGCCTGAAGGGAGGGTTTCTGAAATCAAACATGAATGATACCCCTCAGGGAACCCAGCCTTGGGAGCTACTGCATGGTTCCGTGTATGCGGAAGTATCATCAATGCAGGATAAATTGTGAAATATCACAGGAAGCATCCTGCACCTAGTCAGTCTTCTGTTTCTGGGGTGGCCTGTACAGCTGTGCAGGCAGAGCCCCGACCATCCTGGTGAGGGGCACACAGGGGCTGAGATCCAGCCACATCCACTAGGCCATGCTCTGGGAAGAGGGTGGGACCTGGGCAAAGGACATCTCTTTAGGACTGCACAGAAGCCTTTGTGGGCTGCTGGTGGGACCATCCTGCCATGGCTTTCTGGCTGGGCACTGTGAAATGCTCTGCAGATTTTTCCTGGCACTGTTCCACCTCCCCTAGTACCCCATCACTGCCCCTTCCTCCTAGGTGACCTCATTGATGTTGTGGCCACGTGAATTCTCTGGCCAATGAAATGATGGAGATGATACGGCCTCTCCCAAGCAGGCACTTTAAGTATTATTGTATGATGCTTTTGTATCTCTGTCTTTTTTTTTAAGTTAAAGCAGTTTATCAAGGAATAAAAGAATGGTACTCCATAGGCAGAGCAACTGCCTCTATCTCTTTTATTTTCCCCTCTGCCTCAAGCCCAACATGCCCAAAACCGGGGCTACTGGTTCAGCCTGGGTCTCAGAATAAAGATGCATGATGGAGATAGACACAAGAGAGAAGCAAACTTTTGTCATGTTAGCCACTAAGATTTTGATTTGGAAGCCGTTTGCTACAGCAATATAACCTAACATGAACAGATAGACACAAAGATGTTCCAGTTCTTTTCAACCTGGAAAAGGAGAATTTCACAGATGGGCCTTGATTTCACTGCAGTATCTTATTTAGACAAGAAAGCTCATACTGTTCAAATGTCATGTTTTATAGTGCTGGCATTACCACTACTGTGGCTACCACATCCGATGTTGCTCACGGACTAATCTTCTTATGTTAGTGAGGATGGACAACATATCAGGCCATAATTCAATGTAGCAAATAGGAAAAGAGTTTCATCCTAGCATTATGAAACCTTAATTAATGTCCTTTTCTGACAGTTTCAGAGGCTTTTGCAGGCAGCAGCAGAGCTACTGATCTCACTGACAGTGGGGAACATGGCCAAATGGTTGCCCCCTGGATGGAGGCGGAGTTTCAGGACACTTGTCTGATCTCTGCCTTTGAACGGACAGTCTCATTCTGATTGACAATTTTGCCTGTTGGGTCCAAAGAACCAATGAAAACGCTGGAAAATTATTCCTTCTTCATTTCTCTCTTCATTATTCAAAATTATTCTCTCATTTCTCTTTCCTCCTTTTCTCTGCTTCCTCCTTAGCCCTTTAGAAATGCAATTATAATCTTTTACCTCCCTTTCATCAGATGCTCCCAAAAGGTCAAGTTCATCTAACCATGTGTTCTTAGAAGCTCCAGAGCAGAACTCCCTCCCACCAAGAGACTACCTTGAGATGTAACAATTGACAAGCCAAAGTATGCCTGCTATGAAACTCTCCCACCTGGAGATTTTTTGGCTGCTTTTACAACCTAGTTTTCCCCACAAAGGCACCAGCAGTCACCAGCTCAACTGCCTGGTAGTTAAGGCACCAAAGCTAGGACACAGAACCCCACTGCTCCCTTCTCCCCTGCATGCCAGGGCCCCCATTTAAAAGCCTCTGCTTTCTGCTCTAAAGGTGAAGCAGTACCCTTAAGGCAGGAAGCCTTTACTTCTTCCCCTAAGGTAGCTTTGGAATAAAAGTCACTTTCTTTATACCACACCGAGCTCTTGTTAATTAGACCCTGCAAGTGATGAACAACGGAACCTGCATTTCAGTTATAATTCCTTCGGAGTGCAATGGCACGATCTCGGCTCACTGCAACCTCCGCCTCCCGGGTTCAAGCGATTCTCCTTCCTCAGCCTCCCAAGTAGCTGAGATTATAGGCACCTGCCACTGCGCCTGGCTAATTTTTTTTTTGTATTTTTAGTAGAGATGGAGTTTCACCATCTTGGTCAGGCTGGTCTCGAATGCCTGACCTCAGGTGATCCACCTGCCTTGGCCTCCCAAAGTGATGGGATCACAGGCGTGAGCCACTGTGCCCTGCTTAGTTCCAGTTCCTATGCCTGCTCTTCCTGCCCTGCCTTGGGAACACACACACTCGCACACACTCGTGTGCACACACACTCCCAGGCACACACATGCATGTGTACTGAGACAACTATGTGAATAATCAACCCCATCCCCTTGGGAAAACTATTGCTTTGCCTGGGCATCTTATCTAAGACTGCAAGAAAGAGGAGGTGCTGGACCTGAAAAACTCGGAAGGGAAGGTCCAACGGTACAGGTATTTTGTCAGACACGTGATTTCAGTATAAAATTCTAGGAAAGATGAATCACGCTTTATAAGGGGAGCACTATTTCTCATTTTATTTCTTGCTAAGATGACAGCAGGGAATTGTGAGCAGATGGATGGGCCATCCCCACCCTCATCAGGGGAGGCCAGGCCCCAGCACACCCAGAGGGAAGGGCTGAGAACAGCGAATAACTGAGGCTTCCTTGGGGAGGCTGGGCCATCTTCCGGGGTTTTACTTCCTGAGGAACGCGCAGGCTTCCAGGAGGGCTGTGAGACACAACGGAGCAAGAGATTCAGAAACTGATTTCTTTTCTTAAAATCAATAAACCAGTTTTTTAAATCAATGAATCCAAGAGGATACTAAGAGTTTTCTCTGCCCTTCTCGCATCACTATGAGTCAGTGCTGGCCACACTCATATTCTCTTCCTTTACTCCTAACAACCACAGCGTTCAAGGGAGCCAGAGTCTAGCCCTCACTAGCCGGGGTGTTTCCCCGCTCTGGCCTGAGGGACACGACCTCCTTACACTTGTCTCTCATTGAATCGACCGTCGCATTCTCAAATTCACAAGATACTGGTGGTCCTCTAGCTTCTCCTGGAATGTGAATCTGTTTGCAATCATGTTCACCTACAGATTCGCTTACTCGTCCACAAATCCTTACTGAGCACTTGCTTTGTGTGAGTTGCTGTGCCATGTGCTGGGGACACAGCATGGATAGACAGGCCTGCCCTCAAGAAGCACGTGGTCTATGCAGTCCTGAGCTGGCTGCTCACAGGAAGAGCCCTGTAGCCACACTTCTCGGAGGGTGGTCCTGACCTGCATCGCAGTGACCTGCGTTGTTGGCCAATACAGAAAAGGGTTTCTCAACCTTGGCATGATTGACATTTGGAGGCTGATAATTCTTTGTTACAGGGAGCTGTCTGTGCTTTGTTTAGCAGCATCCCTGGCGGCCTCTACCTATTTGGTACCAGCAGCACCCTCTACGTCATAAGAATCCAAAATGCTTCTTGGCATTGCCAAATATCAGCTCAGGGGTAAAATTGTCTCTCATTGAAAACCACCTATAAAGATATTCCTGGCCCTGCCCCTATCCCTGGATCAACAGCATCCCCAGTGCCTCTGCCTCTGGGTGAGGGACCAGGAACAGGAATCTGGATGAGCGGCACACAGGGAGCTGTGCACACTGAAATCCCAGAGTTATCTCCGGGAGCCTTACAACACTCTGTGATGGCTTCTAAATACTTCTAAAGGATTAAATTCGTATCAATATATTTCCCTGGCTAAGGGATGTTTTCCTACACTTGAATTTTTTTGAGATTTTGTTTTCTCTGTAGTTGGCATCTATGGTAACTGTCTAGAATCAGATTTTGTCTTTTTTCTTTATTTCTTTTTTCTTTTTCTGAGGCAGGGTCTCTCTGTGTCACCTAGGCTGTAGCACAGTGGTGCAATCATGGCTCACTACAGCCTCAACCTTCTGGGTTCAAGCAATCCTCCTATTTCAGCCTCCCAAGTAGCTGGGACTACAAGTGCTTGACACCACACCTGGCTAATTTTTAAAATTATTTTTGTAGAGACAGGGTCTCCCTGTGTTGGCCAGGCTGATCTCAAACTCCTGGGCTCAAGCCATCCTCTCACCTCTCCTTCCCAAAGTGCTGGGATAACAGGTGTGAGCTCTCATACCTGGCCGGTTTTGTCATTTCTCAATGCATATGCATATATACACCTTTCATTTTACCGAATAAAATGGATTATCACTTCCCAAAGACTTTATGACAGTGCAGTCACTATCAGCACTACAAAATTAAAAAAGAAATTATTACATACTGCTTTATTTTATTCTCTAATTCTTTTATCAATGAGATTCTAATTTCCTGAACTACACAGAGATACTATCTTTCCTTAACATTTTATACCCATGTTCATTCCTAGAATGCTATTTGGCCCTCAAATCTTGACCTTCACCCATGGTGGTTTCTTGGGGGGTCTACTTACGGGAGGTTGAGCACTTTTTCAGATTATCAATGGCTGTGACATACTGTGGTCCCAAATATTTTTCGTATGTTGTTTTGCCATGGAGTCCGGCCAGACACTCAGTGTTGTCATTGAACAGAAGGTTTTTGGTTTCAGACTGGAATAAGCAAAACTTGCCTGGGCAGTCAGATCCATTTCTTCCAAATTTAGCCTGTGACAAAAGGGCAGACAGTGTGTAGCTAAGGAAAAGAGGAATTTATGGGTTAAAGGAGGCTAAAGGGTATTGTTTTTCCACCTAAGAAGAGCCCTGGGGAAACCATGGGGGCAGAAGGAGCTGAGTTCTGGAGTCATTTCACCTCCTTAGTGGACTCCTCCACCCCACACTCCTGGTGCCAGGCCCCCTCTTGGGCAGCACCCAGGCTTCACACCACTTCTGGTTCTACCTCCTGCTATCTGCCATCTTTCCTTCCTTCTTAACCTGTGATCTTTTTCCATAAAACTTCTTATGGGTGACAAGGTGACAACTGAGGGGTTTTGAGACCTGCCCTCACACATAGATCCCTTAGGACATTCTAATATGCAGGTCTTCTAGAGAGGCAGACTGCTGGGAAAACACAGGCTCTGCCACTAACCAGCTCAGGGCGCAGGCAGTCACCCTGCCTCCCTCACACAGCTCCTGCTCTGTCCAGGGCTCCCACATGGGGAGACAGAGCCCGAGCCCTTCAGTCACGGCGGCTCTCTCACCAGCACCAGTGCGTGTGCACTGTAAGGGCTCCATGAAGGCCAGTTATGGTGGCCAGTCTTATTATTCCAGGGTTGTTTTCTTTAAAAACACACATAGAGAGACATGATGTTATAAGATAAAAATAGAAGTTCTGATAGAGAATCCCAGATTTTAATAAAATTCTAGGATTTCCTTCAAATCACATTTAGATAGCCGTACATCTATAGAGCAAGTTCTGGGTTTGTTGTTTTCAAGTCCTGGCCTAGAACGTTGTTTAGTTAGCCCAGGTTCAGGAAACGCCACCAGAATAAAGCACTCTATCAAGACCTGTGGGAGGAAGGCTCAGTGGCTCCGTCATTTGCCAGGAGAACAGCAGGAGGGGAAAAGACAGCCTCTGAGCCAGGCCATGAGTGCAGCAAGGCCAGGGCACAGAGACTCAGCAGAACTGGAGTGAGTCCCAGAAAGCCCCGAGTCAAAAGCCTCTGTTGTTCTTGTTGACACACCCGGCAACCCCGCAGCATGAAGCCAATACTATCAACATGAGCTTCAAGCAAAAGGACTAGAGAGGCTCAAGTGGGCTGGGGCACCTAGCTCTGCCATCTCCCCACCTAACGGGAGCCCACACAGCTAAGAAAGCACTAGAGGCCTGTGGTCCATACCTGTTGCTGGAACAGCACTTGTTTCAGGCGTTCCACCTTATCCATCCGAGACACCACGGCATGATTTGGAGCCACGGCGAGATGGCAGCTCTTAGCCTCCATCACAGGCTTCCGGGTGCCATTGAGGCACAGCAGCTCAAAGTCCTCCAGCTTCAAATCCTTAGCCCATGCTTCACTGTTCTTTCCTGGGGAGAAAAAGAAGGTGGCATCAGCCACGGCTGCCACACTTAGCCAAGAAGTCTTTTCTGGGTGAGTGTGGCCATCCCAGTGACCTCTCAAAGGCATACTCTGGGGTTGCGGTGATGTGAGGGAGACAGAATGAACTTTGTCCTACACAAGCTGTACAAACTTCAGATATACCAAATATTAGTGTTGTGTCCATGCAATGGAATGTTATTCAGCAATCAAAGGGAGTCAAGTTCTGGCACATGCTGCAACATGTATGAACCTCAAAAATGAAGCCAATGAGACACACCAGTCACAAAAGATCACATAATAGGCTGGGCATGGTGGCTCACGCCTGTAATCCCAGCACTTTGGAAGACCAAGGGGGAGGATCACTTGAAGCCAGGAGTTTATGACCAGCCTGAGCAACACAACAACACCCCATCTCAAGAAAACCCACCACATATCATATGATCCCATTTATATCAAGTGTCCAGAACGGACCAACCTATGGAGACAGAAAGTGGATTGATGGTCGCCAGGGTTGAAGGAGGATGGAGCAATGACTGATAATAGGTGCCGGGGTTTCTTTATGGGAGGCTGCAAGTGTTCCAGAGTTGGATTGTGTTGATGGCTGCGTAATTCTGTGAATGTACTGGAGATCACTGAATTGTACGCTTTGCATGGGTGGATTTTACAGTATATGAATTCTACCTTGATAAAGCTGTTACAAGTTTTTTTTCTTTTTAAAGAAGAAAACCCTCCACCTATGCCATATTTTTCAGTGAGTTCCAGAAAAAGGATTTACATTCAAGGAGAAATTGTTTTCTCTTCCCTTTCATATTCAGATGCTATCAGTGTAACCAAGGAAAAGATAGAAAATTTACAGGTTTATCAAATATACAAATTTGATAAATAAATCAATTCTAACAAAATACAGTGGTAAAGTACCAGAGAAAGCTAAAATTAAATTTGACATCAGTCTGATCCCTAGAGATTGCTTCAGTGAATGGCTTGTAAATTCTAAATGTAATTGTATGCATGTCTGTGTTTGTGCAGATACAGGCTCATTGTTCAGGCCCTTGCTTGTCTCTCTGCCCTCTCCCCTTAAGAAAATACTTCCTCCATTCTCTGGGATTCTTCTATTTGATATTTGAATAATTTCAAATTCACACATCTGGTTTTAATCTCCGTCCCAGGAGATACTAGAAGGGGTAGAAGCAGAAGGGAGAAGTGGCTGTGACTGCTGTGACACGGAGGGAGGGAGGCCGAAAGTGAAGCCAGTTCTTTCTCAGGGAACAAAATGGCAAGTCACCTGCTAAGACTGAGGGGTGGGGATGCTCAGGTGGGGCTAAGGAGACAGATGCAGATTGGAAGGTAGCAAATGGCTGAGGACCAGAAGAGAGAGTGATTGTTCAAACATTGGCTGGAAGATGATCTTCCATCATCTGCAACTGCCTGTAATTGTGTTCCCACTAACTCCCAAGGAGTCTCCAGACCAAGGCTCACGTGGGGATGAATGAAGATTTCTATTTCATTTTTCATAAATGGAAACTTCCTTTGCATATGTTCACCCAGTTTTGTAGCATCATCCACAGTTTCCAATACACATGCATGATCACTTGTGGGCAGGCAGTGTGTTTCCGTGGTTGACTAGACAAAGCCAGGGACACATTTGCTACTGAGCTGGCTAGTTTCTGCATGTCTGTGAGTGAGTGTGTGTGTGTATGTGTGTGTGTGTGTGTAGTGTAGGAATTTGGTTTCAAAATCAATATGACACCTACAGATGTTCCCATGTTGTCTATTGAGATAAAGAATTTTGGAGTTCTTTTAATAAAAAATCTGGAAAATGTTACAATACCTTCCCAATTGCAAATCTCAACACTAAAATGTGTTGTGATGCCAAAGACTCTGCTTTGAAGGAGAAAGGGAAACGCCTTCACCTACCATTGGTGTTCTGTAAGACAGTGGTATCTTTCACGAATGCAACATCCCCAGCATTCTCAGCCAGGCACCTAAAATGTTCCAGAAAATATGCACATAATTAGAGAAGAGAAACTAGTAGGACTCTCATAAATATTTGTAATATGCATTCCAAGAATGGAAATACAGAAGTAAACATCTAAAAGACAACTATTTCTAGGAAGTTACAGTTTACAATGGCAGATTGAACACATGTGTACCTGTCCTCCTTTTAAAGCCCTATGAAAAAGACATTACTGGGGTTCTTACAAGCCATAAACTCAAAAAAGAGGTTGAGAGAAGATACTAATGATGATATTTGGAAGTTAGAGAGCAAATGAATGAGCAGTCATTGACCTAACAGAGCAAAGAAAGCCATAATGGAAGTTGGATGTGGGGCAAGCTCAGAAGAAAGCGGATGTATACTGTGGGACTCCAGAAAGGCTCAGCAATGAGAGGTCCTAGGAACCATTACAAGTGGCTGGGAACAGGAAGACTGGGAAGGGCTTCCATAAGATTCAGTTTAGGCTCCCTCATATTCCATACAGCTGAAGATTGCTCCTCCCTCACCCTGATTAAAGAGTGAAGGTTTGTTTGCTAGAGAGGTTGAGCCTGAACAGCACTATGGGCTGGAGAATCAGATATGGTTGAGGGTAGAGACACAACACTGGAAACAGGGTGGAGTGAAAATCTCTCCTGGGAGCTTCCTAACCATCCCTTTCCCCCACTCAGCTTTCAGAAGGCTGGCTGTCAAGTCTATACCTCCCAAGAAGCAGGCAGAAAGATTCCTTCTCTGGGAAAACTGACGAACACAAAAAAAAAAAAAAAAAAAAAAAAAACCTATAGATTCCCATATTTGAATGCTGACACAAACCAACTGCCCTACGGTAAGGTCTAGGGCTCACCAAGACTGGGCAACTCACACAGAGCTGACAGTCAGCTCTGGTGCTTCACAGTTTTTTTTTTTCTTTTTCTTGTAATGCTTCACTCTTAAATATGGACAAGCAGCCAGTGATCCTTAGATATTTGAAGAAAGACCATAAAAAATGGAGACCCAAAATTACACCCAGAGGATACAGAGACAATGTAGAAAAGAGAATAAAACAAAGAAAAACTGTAATTAATGTCATCAAAGAGAAAAAAAAGAAGGTGCAGCATTCATGAAATAAGAACAAAAAGCTCTTAAAAAGAAAATATAGGCTGAGCGTGGTGGCTCACATCTGTAATCTCAACACTTTGGGAGGCTTAGGCAGGAGGATCATTTGAGGCCAGGAGTTCAAGACCAGCCTGAGCAACAGAGAGAGATCCCAGCTCCAAAGAAAAGATTTAAAAATTAGCCAGGCATGGTGGTACATGACTGTGGTCCTGACTACTTGGGAAGCTAAGGTGGGAGGCTTGCTTAAACCTGGGAGGTTGAGGCTGCAATGAGCCGTAATCATGCCACTACACTCCAGTCTGGGTGATAGAGCAAGACCCTGTCAAAAGAAAAAAGAAAAGAAGAAAAGAAAAGAGAGGAGAGGAAAGGGGAGAGGAAATGGGAGAGGAGGGGAGAGGAGAGGAGAGGAGAAGAGAGGAGAAGGCAAGAGAAGGGAAGAGAAGAGAAAAAAGTTCAAGAAGAGTTCTTAGAAAACAAAAATTTTTTAAATGATGCAAGATTAGAAGATAAGCCTGAGCAAACATCCCAGAAACTAGAAGGTAAGAGCAGATAATGAAAAAGAAACAAGGAAATTAGATCATAATGAAGGAAAGTTCATAATTTAAAAATTAAATTTTAAAGAGAACTCAGAAAAAATAGAAGAATGAAAATCATCAAAGAAATAACAAAGTAAAATTTTCCAGAACTGAACGACTTGGGTTTCCAGATGAAAAGAGCCCACAAAGTGCCCAATCAATGGATTAGGAGAAGACTCACACAAAGAAATGTCACTGTAAAGTTTCAGAACACTGGAAGTTAAAAAATACCTCAAAAGTTTTCAAGAAAGAAAATCATATACAAGGAATCAGGAATCAAAATTTGTACCAGATTTCTCAAC
The DNA here is from genome assembly GCA_963573385.1 of Cacajao melanocephalus. NCBI lineage: Eukaryota > Metazoa > Chordata > Mammalia > Primates > Pitheciidae > Cacajao > Cacajao melanocephalus. The sequence goes on from CAUYLG010055363.1 coordinate 35,483, forward strand.
AACTCTAGAAATTAGAAGACAATTGACTGATACTTTTAATTTTTTGAATTTATCATATTATTCACCTTTTTGTGTCTCTATGCTACATTCTGGATAATTTTTTCACATATCTTTCGCCTTCACTAATTCTCTTTTTAGCTATATATAATTTGTTAAGCTGGTCAATTGAATAGTTAATTTCAATTGCTGTAATTGTTTTCCTTCCTGAAAGTTCCTCATTTATTCATTTTTAAAAATACTAACTTGCTTTTTCTGTTGAATTTTGCTTTGGCAACTTTTTAAAATGTGTTTAGTTAATATTATAATTACTTTTTACTGTGTACCACTCATTGTCATTTAAAAAGAAGTATTTTTGAGCCGTCTTTGAGAATGAATCTAAAGATGCTGTCTTCCAGGGAGGTTTCTAAAGGTATCATCAGTCTGGTACCACTTTAACAAATACTTAGGAGTTGAGAATTTCTGGACCATCCTAGGAGATACAAGTTTAAATTGCAAATCTATGCAAGAATTGGTTCATGGCTTCAATTTCTCAGGGATGGTATTTCTCCCTGTTTTCCTCAACACACAGGCAACTTGAAGCCTCTTGGAAGTGGACATGGAAGTTACTTCTGGTAACTTCACTCTTATCTTAAGAGTGTGTGTAACCTCTTGGGATCAAGTTTGTTAGAACAGATAAGTGACTCAGGACAAAGTGGCTCTACTTAGCTCTCTGAATTCCTATTCTCATTAATCTTAGTCTGATAATTCCTTAATTTTTTTCAGTTATCCAATGCCTTTAAAAACACGTTATATGAATTCATGTGTGTGTGTGTACTCAATCCAACATTTTTGCTTGTTTGTAGTGGGAGAGTTGGTCAAAATAACCTAACACTGCCGTTTTCCAGATACAGAAATCCTGCCAAAAGTCCTAAGGGGAATGTTTTCCAACCTAGATTTAATTATCCAGCCAAAAGGTAAATCATTTCAAAAGCAGGATAAAGATGTTCTCAGACATGTAATACCCAAAGAATAGCAACTCCCTTTCACTCTTGCTCTAGAAGCTGCTGGAGGGTGCTAAAGATATGTGATCCAGGAAACAGGCAATCTAACACGAAGTAAGACAAAGGGAAGCCCCAGAATAATGGTCAATGGGACTCTCAGGACCACAGATGTGCAGGCAGCCTACAGAGCCACCAATCCAAACTGCAGCAGGAAGGCAGACGCCTTCCGGAGCAGCATTTCCAAGTAAATGATGAAACTGCGATAGCACTCAGTGTGTGTGTGTGTGTGTGTGTGTGTGTGTGTGTGTGTGTGTTGTTAGGAGATTTACATTACTGGCAGAGAGTTTTGGGATGAGGTAGTTTTTTTTTCTAAGTGCAAAAAGTTAAGCAAATAAGAAAAGACATCTATGAACTCCAGAGTAAACAAAACGTTTGTACAATAAGGGAAATACAATATGAGAATAGTGCTTACACAGTCATAAGTACTGAATATGACATTAGCGCTTTGGGTGCTGAAGAGAGTTGAAGTTGTGGTTATAGGGTGGAAGAGGTGCCGGGGGCAGTATGAGAGGCTAGATCTTCTTCTATAGTACAGAGTCAGCAGAAAGTTAAAAATTAAGAACCAGCATTATAAGGATGATAGAAATAAAGGAGTAAGACTCTGGTTTCAGCTTTTAATTATTTCACTATAAATTTCTCCAATCTAGATTCTAGATATAATTTAAACAAAATACAAGGAAATTTCTCATGGTATAAGTAGGAATATTAAAATGTAGGTGTTTCCAATGAACAAATACCTTGCTGCAGGTCTAAAAAAGAAAAAAAAAAAACAGGAGCATGTGATTCCTTTGGGTTCTCATGAGACATGTGTTCAGTATTTCTTAATAGAATCACAATTTTTCCATTTGCAAATCCTTAGTCCCTTAAAGATATTTTTATACATTCACAAAACTTTTTTTTGTTTTGAGCTTTTTTAATGAGTCACTCAGAGTACAGCAAAAGCCACTTTTATGTCATTCCGTCACTGAAACAAAGCTGTTGAATTTAGATTAAAAAATTTAAAGACCACGTAGTTTGGCCACTGTCACCCTCAGACACATGACGCCATCTGGTGGTGAAATGTACTCATGGCACATGGAGGAAAAGGAATAGGCGAGATTCCTCTCTGTACCCTTCACACCGGTAAATAGTGCCCCTGAGAAGCAACGCCCAGATGAAGGGCACTGTAAAACGTGGGGTGTGGTGACAAATCACTAAGTGGTTATAATTTATGAATTCTGAAAACTTGTGTTTTGGCTTATTTTTCACTTTGTTACTGGAGAATAACACGGCAATGCTGCTACCTCTTTGCCATTTCTAAGGCCAAAGTCAGAATAAAGTGGAAACATAAGACATAATGGTGACCTAGGTGAGAAAAGAGGGGGTGGCTATGAGAAAGAGAATTCTTCCCCATACATGGAACTGTATAAAGCATTTAGGATCCCACACTACCCATCTGATTTTCAGGACGAGGGTATTGAGGTGTACCGCTGTTGATCGTGGCTCAAAGCCACAGGGAGAAGCACTGCGGAGCTGAGGTCAGGCAGCCCTGGTGTCAGCCTCCACAATCTGGGGTGGTGGGTGTGGTGGGGAGAGCCCTCACTGGGGCCACCCATGAGCTGACCCGACTCTGCTGTAACAGATCACACCTGGCCCCTTAGAACTGCAGTGCCGACATGCCGAGGGATGAGGTGAGGCCCCATCCTGATGGGGCTCAGGCCCAGACTCACCGGAAAGCCCCATTGTAGCCATAGTATCTCTCGTTGTTGTTGGGCACGCACTTATTCTCACCCTGCTCATTGCCAATACACAGAGCACAGAGATTAGATTTCGGGTCAGACCCAGGGGCACAGCTTTGACTGAAGTATTCATCTGGAGAGAAGGAACATGGGGAGTCAGCTCTTCCGACCAGAGTCAACACAAGCGGCCTTTACCCAACAGCTGACGCAGGTTGGTTTCATTTCATTAGACTTCCCAGGACAGCAATCAAGACAGCACACACTCACCATCACAAAGTGACATGTTGTCACCAACATAGGACCCAGCAGAAAAGCTTCATTCAGACTGTAGGCACTGATGGCACCCGACTAAGGCTGGGGATGAGAACTGTGACTGCATGGGGGTCCTGTCATCACAGCCTCGAGCTGGGGACTCGGCTGATGACCGTGACAGCCATGTGCAGCAGAGCCTGAGAGTTGCCTAGTCCAGGATCTGATTTTGTTTTTATCAGTAATGGAAACCTGCTTTGTATCTACAGCCCTTTGGTATAGAGACTAAACTTATCAGATTTCCTGGGGCTCATACGGTCATATGGGTAGCTATTGGCCAGCGAAATATCAGAAGTGTTGGGTGCCAGCTTCTCAGAAACATCCTTAAAAGACAATTGGCATATGCCTTTTGCCCCCTTTTCTCCTTCTTTTTCTTCATCCTGCACATGGAATGCAGAAGCAGGGACTGGACTTCCAGATGCAACGTGGGCCATGAGGTAACCTTGGGCACGGAAGCCACACACACAGTAGAGTAGCCAGATGTTTAAAGCCCAGGTTCCAGACACCATATTGTCTTCCTACCTGCCATAGGCAACCCACCTCTGGACTTACATGACACACAAATTAACTTCTGTCTTGTTTAAGCCTCTACTATTTCAGGAGTTTTCTGTTCCTTGCAGCTGAACCTAGTCTCAATTAACCTATTGTGTGATTTAACCCAAGAAAGAATAAACAAAGGTGACAGGAAAGCTCTGCCCCACTGAGCAAGGGTCACCCATTACCAGACTCCCACAAGCCCTGCTGCTGGAAGAACCACACTATGTGTCAACCTCTGGAAAAGCCGGGGGTTCCCACCCCATCCTGGCAGTTTCTGTACAGCTGAGCGGCTACCATGGAACTGGTGAGGAGCAGAGCCATGTGAAAGCCGGCCCCAGCCAGGATCAAACACCTGTACAATGGAGCCCCCGCTCTAGGAGACGCCTGTATGAGAGGAGAACCACGTTGAGGATGCGCTACACACCACACCACTAGGCCCTCAGTGGGCAGGGCACGGCTTACGCTGGCTAAGGTGGGTGTGGGGTGTGGTGAGGACAGAAAACTTCAGAAGCAGGTAGAGCCAGATTCTTGAGGTCTTATTCAGGCTCCTTTGCAGTGTGCAGTAAGCAGTTGGTTTTGCTTAGTAACAGGGGTCGCCTTTCACCAGGCAGGCAGATACCCTTCCCCAAGCTGGGAAGCCAGGGCTTAAGAGGAACCTGGGTCTGCAGCTCCAAGAGGCATAAAAAACATTTGCACATCTTGGAACTTGCATTTATTCTTAGGGTGCAGAGAAATAGGCAGATATTTCCATCTTTAATGTTGGGGTAGGGTGGGTGGGACATGTGAAATGCTATGCAGGGAAACCCCTAGTGTACCTACAACTCCAGGGGCAGCCACAGTGAGAACTTGCTTAGGCTGGAAGAGACCTGCAGGCCATAATCAGCCTGCAAATCCCCTCCCTCCCTTCCCTAAGGCTTCACAGCACAATGTGCCTAGCCCCCAGGGTGGCCCACCCATCACATCCTCAGGACTCCTTACCAAATTTGCAGGAGCCCATCTGGTTGAAGAGCAAGCCTATGGGAATGTTCCAGCCTGCAGTCCTGTCCACGGCAGTGTGGCAGGACTTCGTGCCTTTCAGAGAGTTCCAGGTAAGTCCAGCGTCAGATTTCCTAACCACCGCCACAGCGAGATATCCTGGCACAACAGATGACAGAAGAACAAGTCTTAACCTCCAGGAGGCCTAGCATATGGATTCCAGTGCAGCTGTCTGCAGCCCAGTCCAAAACAGGCCAAGAAGCAACAGCAGGCAATGATTCCCACAAATAACTGGCCTTTTTAGGTAGACCGAGAAAGCATAAGTTGCCGCCTTATGTTAAGGTGAGATTGATCTGAGCTATGAAATAAAACAGTAAAAAAAGTTGATCCTTTAAGTGATTAGAGGGGACTGTCTTCAATCAGCCACACAGTGTCCCTGAGTTACAAACCAGCAATGCATCTTTCAGTGTAAGCTACTAAAGCAACAAACACTATAAACAAGAGTGTCCCCAACAGTGCGTAAATCACCAACCCCAGTGTGCATCAGGCAAGAGCACCAACATCCAGCCGACTGACTGTTGGGTGCAGGGCAGCGTGTCTCCAGGGACTGCCCTGAGCTGAGTCTGAACCAGCTCTGCATCGGCTGAACTCCTGAGAGCGTGCATCTGACAGACACCCACCAAGGGCAAGTCCCTCCCGAAACTCAGCAGGCACCAGCGCTGGTGGACAGGGGGAGTGGTGCACAGAGCACTGGATTTGACATGAGGGACCCTGGGTCAAGACCAGGATCCCCCACAGTATTACCTGTGGCTGTGAGAGAGATCCCGGGCACTTGGGATCTCTCAGTGCCACTGTTTCCTCATCACCATAAAATGGGAAGCAGCACCCCCCATTCCACATGACCAGGACACAATGAGGGACTATATGGATGTTCTCTGCCAAGTGTGAAGATCAGTATAAACATTAATTAGAACTATTCCTCTGTGAGTTATCTGCACCCTTAAAAGTACCTATAGCTTCTAAGGCTGTAATTCTTTGTTTGTTTACAGTTCCTGCCACTTCCTCTTCCAGCAACAAGAACTTATCCTTAACCTCGAAAGTGGCTAATGCCAACTCACCTTCCACAGGTCTATCCACACAATTAGGATCAGGGTCACTGCTTTTTGGGGATTCTGAAAGAATAAAGACAAGCAAGGCATCATTATTCATTCAAAGGTAGTGAGAAGTCACAAACTCTTAAATCTCCATGATGCAGAATCAAATCCAAAGAGACCATCCCAGCAGTTCCATGCAGGAGAAATGCATCTATACGTTCACCAAAAGACATGGCACAGAGATTCACAGCAGCACGATTCGCAACAGCCACCAACTGGAAACTACACAAATGCCCATCCACACTCAAATGACTGAATAATCACAGTAGACTCACACAATAGAACACTACACAGCAATGAGGCTGAACAGTCTACAGCTACACTCTTAGGTGGATGAAAAGCATAATGATGAACAAGAGAAACCAGACATGGAAAAGCACGTGCTGTCAACTCCTTTAACGTAAAGTTCAAAACACAGGCAAACTAATCTGTGCCCTGAGAAGTCAGGAGAGTGGCTTCCCTCGCACGAGTAAGGGGGCAGGTGACAAAGGACACAGGGGGCTTCTGAAGCTTGTCATGTTTTATCAGACCCGAGGGCACGGAGTGTACAGCGTGTGAAATGTCATGAGTTGCACATTTACGTGCACTTTTCTGTTTGTATGTTATACTTCACTAAGATCTTCTGAAAAATTAAGAAGATAAAACCAATCTGTCCATTGTTAGCTCTCAACATGATAGGCTCTGTGGGTAACACGGCCTCTTTCCTTTCTTCTTTTCCTGATTCTCCCTTTTGAATGTATCTGTCTATCGTAATGTTTCACCTGCATTCACTGAGTGCAATTACTCACTGACCCACTCCCGTGACCCAGAGGGAATAGGCCAGAGGATGCTGAGTCCACTTACTGTAGTTCTCCGCCAGGACAGGCACCAAACCACATTTGCCAGCAGTGTAGACAAATCCTCCATCCAAACTCATGGCATCAGCTTCTCCTTTCTGCAAAGACAGAGCAGATCTTCAGCACCACAGTGAGGCTGCATGTCTTTACAGCTCTCTGAAAGAATGGCTTTCTGTCAGGTGACCAGTGAAACGATAGAAAGAGAGGGACTATTTGAACTGAGTACCCAGAGGAAACGCCATGTGCACCACGAATTCTCTCCCAGCCCTACATGCTTTCTATGCTGTCAGTTCAACTGGGAAGACAGGCACAGGCTGCACCAACCCTCTGTCCTCTGAGCACAACATTTTCTGTGCCCCTGGCACTTTGGGGACACCTTCCTGGATCAGTCTCACTCATGGAGGACATGGGAACAGCTGGCCTCATCTAATCTAACTCATTAGCACTCCACTCCAGGTGCTACATAGGAGTTGTCCAACAAATGGGCTGAAGTCATCATACTGGCCCACCACCGGAATGAACAAGTCTAGACTACAACACAGGACCGTGGACTCACCGGGAGTATGAAACTCCCTCTTTGACCTAGTAGTATTTACAGCTGTATTAAAAACAGAGATGTCGACAAGAATTCTACTCGAGAATGCTCCCCACAGGGTTACTGATAATAGTAATGTAAGGGACAAAGAGGAAGGCTTCATGACTAAACTGAGCCATGTTCACATAAAAGGCATCCTGGAAGCAGGTTTAAAAAATGTTTTCGTCCGAGCGCTGTGGCTCACACCTATAATCCCAGCACTTTGGGAGGTCGAAGCAGGAAGATTGCTTGAGCCCAGGAGTTCGAGACAAGCCTGGGCAACAAAGCGAGACTCTGTCTCTGCAAATAAGAATAATAATTATGCAGGCGTGGTGGCGTGTGCCTGTAGCCCCAGCTACTTGGGAGGCGAAGGTGGGAGGATGACTTGAGCCCAAGGGTTTCAGGCTGCAGTGAGCTAAGGTTCCACCACCGCACTCCAGCCTGGGTGACAGAGCAAGAATCTGTCTCTTTAAAAAAAAAAAATTAATGTTTTCCAAGAGTAAATATTCATGTGGAAGAATGCGCATTATATGCTGTTTAGTGAAAAGGGCTTAAAATGACATAACTGAAACACTGGTTTATTGTTGTGTGCATATCTGTAGACATGCAGAGAAATACTAGAATGGAGAATTAGCCAGATTTTAACCATGTCTGTCCCTCTGTGTGAGACCACAGGTGGTTTGGGGGCTTTGTTGTTTTGTTTTAACATTATACCTTTCCATATTTTCCAAATTCCTTACAATAATCCTGTGTTGTTCTTATAACCTGAGGAGTGGGAAACTCACAGTAAACTACTTTTTGAACCTAAAACTGTGCGTAGCCCTGAGCACACCTCTCCAGGCGTCCCTGCCTCACCTGGGCCCCCTCGGCCTCTTTGACTGCTGACTTCACTTTAAGCAGATGCCCAGGCCCTGGGTCTTCCATGGGGCCCGCCGCCCGCCCCTGTGACGGAGCTCCTACCAGCACCAGGGCGATGCAGTCCTCCGTGGTGGAGGCCAAGGAGCAGGTCACGCTGCCTTCGCTCAGGCTGCTCCACTGGCTACATTTGCGCTGCTCCTGGTCGCCCACCGCACACCACACGACCCGCGCATTCCGGGCGGCCACCTCCTCCTTGCCTGCCAAAGGGAAGACAGCAGGTTGGTCAGGCGCCCCGAGACTTGCCAGGTCGTCCACCCTCCCCAGAGCTGGGGTCCTACCCAGACCCTCCCTGGGACAGGAGCTATAGTAGATACGTGGACGTGCGCACGTGTGCTCGTGTGGACGTGTGGAGCCATGCCCTCTCCTCCTCCAGTCTCATCTCCAACCCCCTTCTTCAGGCCCATGGAGCTCCTTGTGTTTCCCATTTCTGTTCCTTTGGAGAAGTTCCCTGGCTTCTAATCCATCCATCAATCTTTAGAGTAAGGAGGTGCCTATTGTCTCTGTCTCTGAGAATAAAAGCTGCATGACCCAGAGACCAGTGACAGCCCCAAGAGACGGCCTAGGGGACTTTGAGCCCATCCCTGACTTCCCCTAAGGCCTGCAATCACCACCAGTAACTACAATGCAGCATCTGGATTCCCCCAGACGTCCACCCCAAGTCCCCAGTAGAGGAGGAGCCATGGCTGAGTTCCCCCACCATGGTGTCCCCAACTAAGTTCAAGGCCTGGGCCTGGGAAGCGGGGTGTTCCACCAGGCCTCCAGATTCATCCAGGAGGGGCCCTGGCTCTCTTCGTTCATGTTCATGTTTCTCACTTAATAGGAGGCAAATTGATTTTTCTGCCAGGCCTGGGGAGCCTGATGGGCACTGATCAGGTGGCCAGGATATTCTTTAAGAGACACCTGACTTATTCCACAGAAGAACTCGCACCTGCATGAAACCTCCATGATGACCCCACAGTGGCGGGGAAATGGAGGAGTGACCATCACAAAGTAGGGCCACCTGCTGGGAAGTAAAAGGCACTGCCAGGTGGCCCTTGGGACCCTCCTGGGCTCACTCACTTTTCCTCAAGTTCTGGATGGCGGTGAAGTACCCGGAGCCAAGGTACAGCCCAGAATCTATCCTCGCAGGGACCCTGGAAAACCCGATGGCAGAGTCCTTGAACAGCAGATCCTTCTCCTCGCTACGGGAGCCGAAGAGCTGGAACTCCGGTGACTTGTCCTTTCCAAACTTTTCCTAATTAAGAAAAAATAGAATTATGATGTCAACAGTAAATAGGGAAGAAACAACCAAAAAAAATATGGTAAAGCAGAGTATGTGAAACTTTGGGATCGTTCTGAGAGCAGGAGCCTCAGTTGAGACCCTCCAGCAGAGGGACTTGTGCCATCCCTGAGATGCAAGCTCAGCTATGGCTCATTCTTTGAAGAGTTCCTAGGTCCAAGCATCTTAGAACCCCGAGGAGATTGCATCGACCTCCCCCTGCTTCTGCTCCCGTCGTACGATACTGTCAGTCGGTGTGGCAGAGGGGTTTCATTGCTGCTGCTGTCCAGAGTACAGCCTGGGCAAGCAGCCCAATGCTTTAGTGTGCTATCCTGCAGCAAGGCTAGGGACCTCTAGAGCGGCAGAAGTCAGGGAAATAAAGAACCTTGCCCTCTGCCCCCCAAATCCAAGCAAGTAGGGAGGGCTGTCGGTGAAGATACCTGAGACCGGCGGAGGAGCTCCCAGATGGCGTCCTCCTTGTTGTTCGCACTTCGTGCCACAACGGCATGAGAAGGGACCCGGGCCAGGTGGCACTCCTCAAACTTGTCCACTGGCTTCCGAGTGTTGTCTGGGCAGAGCAGCTCATACTCGTCCCTTTCAGCCTGGCTTGGCAGGTCCTCTGCAGGGAAAGGGAGGAGGAAGAGAGCCTAGATGAGCCAACTCCAGTAGTAACTGAGAGTTATATGTGGGGTCTGTCTCTTTCTCTGGTGCTCCTGGGTGGATGTGGGATCTGTCTCTGGTGCTTCTGGGTGAATGTGGGGTCTGTCTCTTTCTCTGGTGGTCCTGGGTGGATGTGGGGTCTGTCTCTGGTGGTCCTGTGTGGACTTGGGGTCTCTCTCTGTGCTCCTGGGTGGATTTGGGTCTGTCTCTGGTACTCCTGGGTGAATGTGGGGTCTGTCTCTCTCTCTCTGGTGGTCCTGGGTGGAATATGGTGGCCCTGTCTCTATTGGTCTTGCATGGAATGTAGTGGGTTTGTGTCCACTGGTCCTGGGTGCAGTGTGTTCAGCCTGTACACACCCATCAATTGCGCTTTAGTACAGGTCCGGGAGGGACACTGTCCAGCAGGAGTAAGGGAACACAGGTGAAGGTGTCAGTCATGTGGTTGCGGGTGGTGGAGGGAAGGAGAGCACAACCTCCGTCCATCACTGCGATGGCAGAGAAGTAAAATGCGGACGTACTCCATGGAACATTCCTCAACTGTTAGGACCCCTGAGCTAGACACGTATATAACAATACCAAGAAATCTCTGAAACAAAATGCCAAGCAGAAAACCTTAGGAGCAGCAGGGTTTCCAATGCTCAGTAAAACCTCTACGAACTCAGAACCCAGAAACAAAAACCAGTACAATCTGTTCTGCACGAGCACATACATGTCTCGGAGGACGCACTGCCAAGCAGCTTGGCATGGGTGTCTATGAGGAGAGAGAAAGGCAGTGGGCACAGGAGATTTAAAGAAATATGAAATATCATAAAATCACAGCTGTGTCCTGTAGGAATCTTGAAAATGATCTGCCGTGAACTGAGGAATCTAATAGCTCAGAGGTCAGAGTCATGATCAAGTAAGATAAAAGGGGGCAGTACCCGCAGATCCTTCCCTTGCCCTTACCAAACACTGTGCTCTCCCTGATAAAAGCCACGTCTCCAGCCCCGTCTCTCAGACACCTGTGAGAAGAGAAAGCATCAGGGGTAGCACAGGCAGCCCCTCCCTAGCCCTTCCTGGGGAACAGTGGCCCTGGCACTCAGCACCTGTGGGTTTTTGCTCCCTGGAGGGCAGGGCTCTGAGGCTTTGGGGCATCCCAGCTGGGAAGGCAGGGCCCCTCCAGGTAGACTCTAAAGAAGGGCTCAGGTGCTGCCCAGAGGCCCCCATCTTCTGCTTTGAGGGCTAAAAGGACAGAACTTTTTTTTCTATATAAAAGAGGGTTTTGAAGCCTCCACCCCAGAAGGTAAAGTCTTAGCATCCCTGGCTGTGTGGCTCTTTCCTTCAGGACTAGTGTGCAAGTGTGCCCTGGCCAGTGGGGCAGCTCAGAGGCCTCCCTCTGCAAAAATACCCAAGCGCCAGCAGGCAGAATGGGAAAAGGGAGGGTTCAGTCTCCGCATGAAGGCGGAGAGGATGGGGGTGAGTCAGGCATTGCTCACTGTCCTTCAGTGGTGGGGAGAGGCCCAGGTGGGCAGAAGGACATCAGCCTGGACACTGAAGCCATCCTGCCCAACCAGGAGCCAGGACTGGACATCTCACAACAAGACACCTTCTGTCCTGCTGTGGTTAGGGAGGGGGCGGAAATTAGTATGAGGAACCCAGGACAACAGGGGAGCCAAGTTGGATTCTGGGCTCTCTGAGGTGACAGGAGGGCCCACAGCTGCAGTGACTGCCCATGGGGCTGATGAGAGGTGGGGGTACAGGTGGGCCTGGAAGGCTGTGGGGGAACATGCACTGGGCAGGCCTGTGTGCTCTTTGGACACACAGCAGTAGGAGAACCAGGTCTCCTCTCTGGTCCCTGCGAGCAGAATGAAGTCTGTGTGGCGACAGAGAAAAGGCCTCCTAGCCTGAGGCCACGGGACACTTGGCCACTGAAGAGGACAGGGTCACTCACTTGAAGGCACCAGAGTAGCCAAAGTACGGTTCCTTGGAGGAGAAGGCACATTTGTTTTCCCCTGTCCCCACACACAGGCGACACAGGTTGGGGAACTGTCTTTCATCAGCACCAGGAACACAGCTGGCTGAGAAGAACCTGGCCACAGCTGTTAAACACAGAGAAACGGACCACAGAGTGTGAGCCAGCCCTGGCCACAGCAGGTTATCCCCTACCCCAGCCTGAGCTCCCATAGGCAGGGCTCCTTCCTCCACCCCTGCAGGAGAGCCTTTGTCATGGGGCTGGGAGCTCGAGACATGCACCTCTCGAGCGCAGACTCAACGGTGCCTCCCAAGGACTGCTGGGGTAACAGATCCTGCCGGCAGGATGTTATAAGCCGGCCAGTCTCACCCACACCTTGATTCATCCCACACGTCCACCTGCATGATCTGTGTGGCCTGTGCTTACAACTGGAGTGGAGGCCCCCACCTGAGGTCACTCACTATCCCCCAACCAGCTTACCTGCCTCAATGTGCTCAGGTGGACCCGTCCAGTCCAAGAATGGACGAATCGTTCCTATAGGGACGTTCCACCCAGCGGTCCTGCGAAGGCCAGTGTGGCAGGACTTCAGACCCTGTAGTTGGTTCAGCTGAAAACGGCCACCCTTCTTCACCACAGCCACGGCGTAATAGTGGGTTCGTGGCTCTGCAAAGGGGCAGACAGAATTGAAAGCTCTTAGCCTGGATAAGAGGGACAAAATCAACCCGTCCTGTAAAGTCTCCGGTGGGAAAGGGGAACGCCGTGCTGCAGTCTCCTCACAGCTCATGTATATCGTCCTCTCATGGGTCAGCATCAGGAGGAGCAGCCTTCAACTGGCCCGGAGCCCAGCAACTCCATTCCCTGCACATGTGATGTGACCGAGACTCCACCTCCACATGTCCCTCCACTCCCACTCCGCATGGCTCAGGGCAAAGGCCGGGGGGCCACTGTGGCTTCTGGGTCCCCAGGCAGAACTCACGCGCTTCGCTCCCGTAGACTTCTGCTGCTACCGGTCGCAGTAGGTAGGGGGCCTGGCCTGCCTCATATATCAAACCACCATCAAGAGTCACAGCATCAGCTTTGTTTGTCTGAAAGAAAAGAGGCCAGGCCAGCTTCAGCAGAAAACTCACCCAAAGCTAGCAAGTGGGACCTCAGGACCTCAGAAAGTCTCCGTGACTGGTGGGGTCTTCAAAGGGGTCCACTTTCCACCACATCCACTCACATCCTATGAGAGATGGTGAGAGCCAAGGACCCCAGTTTTGGGACAGTGAGTGCCAGCCCTCTCATTCCTGAGACCGGGGCCTGCCCTCTCTCTCCTCTGCCTGCCTGTGATCACATCCTTCACAGTCATCTAGATTTGAAGTTGTTTTTCTAGATGCTTTCTCCCCTATTTTTGCTCCATATTCATTTCTTTTAAGTTCTGTTTTATCAGTTAGAAAATGTAGTTATTAAGAGATCCTAAAATTATCAGAAGAAGCCACATTCCTCCACTCCAGCACATTGCCTCTCACATGATTACGTGTTTCTTTGGTTTGCAATGTGGGATAGATCAGCGGTCCCCAACATTTTGCCACCAGGGACCAGTTTCAGGGAAGGTAATTTTTCCAAAGACAGATAGAGAATGGTTTTGGGATGGAACTGTTCCACCTCAGATCATCAGGCATTAGACTCTCATAATTAGACCCATGAGAGGAGGACACACGCGTGCTGCGAGAGACTGCAGCACGGCATTCCCCCTTCCCACCGGAGACTTATCAGGATGGGTTGTTTTTGTCCCTCTTGTCCAGGCTGAGAGCTTTCAATTCCATCTGCCCCTCTGCAGAGCCACGAACCCACTATTATGTGGTCTAACGCTTCTCCTAGGGGCAGCCAGACACAGTCGTGGGAGAGAGAGGCCAAGGAGTAAGGACTCAACCACTGACTGAGGGAGTGACCACCGCACCCTCAGAAGGAGCGAACAGCCTAGATCCCTCTTGTGTGCAGTTCACCATAGGGTTCACACTCCTATGAGAACCTAATGCTGCTGCTGATCTGACAGGAGGCGGTGCTCAGGCCGTAATGCTCACTGGACCGCCACTCACCGCCTGCTGTAAGCCCAGTTCCCAACAGGCCACCAACAAGCACCAGTCCGCGGCCAGGTGGTGGGGACCCCTGGGACAGATCAGATTTTGGGGACTGCTTATTCATCTAAAGCTGCATAAATTTTCTAACTTCTGCAGAGCCTTTATTGATTGTGTTGACAGCATAACGTTTTCTCATGATGTGGGTGTTCTATCGTGTATTGAATTATTTCTCCCAATGTTTAGCACTTGGTTTATTTCTAACTGTTGCCTGTGAAGACTGTGGTTTCATGAATATATTATCCTCAGCATTTTTCCTTGTGGCCACTTGTGTCCTTGGGTAGGCACCTGAGGGTGGAACCCCCAAGATGAGGACCACGTTACCCCTTGTGACCCTGGCTGCCGTTGCCGTTCTGCTTCCATGGCACTGACCGTGAGGACCAGCTTCACTGTCCAATCACCAGCAGGGCAGGCTATCATTCTATTTGTTAACTGTTATTCCTACGGAAAATCCAAGTATTCACAAATTGCTTAGGTCTGATTAGTAAGGGGAACATCTCACAAATATTGTGTCTTAATTATGAATTCCTTCTTACCAGTTACCCTGTTCATATCATTTTTCTTCTATGATTCTACATTTTTTCCAATTTGAGTTATTATTTTATAGAGTGTAAATAGTAATCATGTGTCAGAGCTGGTGCATATACATTCATTCGGGTGCTTTCTAAATTTTTTTAAAAATTATTTTCTATGGGCTATGAATTACATTTTCTGTATTTTAGAATGTCAGCTTGTTTCATGATGTAGTTTGTTGTTTAAGAGATTTCTATTTCCTCTACAGTTCTCCTAGTTAAACTACCCCCTAGTTTTTCAATGATATGAATTTTATTTTTAACCATTTAACCTATCTCAACTTTATTTGAGTGATTTCTATGTAGTACTGATTTCAAACAGAAATCTTATTTTCCGAGATCAGATGAGATAGGATGCCTTCAGGGTGGTATGGCCGTAGACAGGATTTTATTTTAAAAGGCAGGTTTTGTGACTTCCTTCACATATATTCAGATTGAGTAGGTTAGAATACAGCCTAGGAATCTGCATTTTAAACAAGCAGGAGATGCTGATGCTGTTATTTATTTATTTATTTAAATGGTGTCTCACTCTTGTTGCAAACGCTGAAGTGCAATGGCACAATCTCAGCTCACTGCAATCTCTGCCTCCCAGATTCAAGCGATTCTCCTACCTCAGCCTCCCAAGTAGCTGGGATTACAGGTTCGTGTCAGCATGCCCAGCTAATTTTTGTATTTTTAGTAGAGACGGGGTTTCACCATGTTGGCCAGGCTGGTCTCAAACTCCTGACCTCAGGTGATCCTCCCACCTCGGCCTCCCAAAGTGCTGAGATTACAGGTGTGAGCCACTGCACCCAGTTGCTGGTGCTGTTTACATGCAGGTAATAGTTGTGAAAACATAGCCTAAAACATTGATTAAACTAGATTTTTCCCTAAGTATATCCTAATACTCCATTGTATTTATAAGATAATCCTATGAGATTGCCTTGGGAACTTTTACGCAAATTATCCTCTCTGCTGGAGTTGAGTACACATGATTATGTGGCAGGTACATAGAATATATTTGTTGAATGAATGAATAAACATTATTTTAGTAGATCTTACACATCTCAAAAAATAAAAGGAATAAGAAATCATACACAAGTCACAATACCCTTTTCTCTCTCTCTGAAACTGTCTTGGACAAAAGTCTTTCCAATGCCTGGCACCCTGGCAGGTCCTGCCCCAGCCATGCGATGTGGCAATGGTGACCAGGACAAGCTTCTTTCTCACAGGGTTTAGATCCTCCCTAAGGTCATGACTCTTAGGGAGGATTTCTGTCTCTGAGTAACCTTGTTTTTTGCCAATGCTATGTATTCATCAAATACAACTGCTTACATTTCATTTCGGAACAGTCGTTATTAACAGTTTATGTGGAGGCCCCAGGTTCCCCACACATGGTCTCTCCACTTAAGCTCCTTTCTTTCTGCTCTGAAAATAGCACAGTTCCCTACGAGAGAGAACGGCTCCCAACTAACAGTCGTCCAAAAGGTGAAGCAGAGGAAGTAAGGAGTGCACATGTGCTATGTTTTTCCATTTCTCTTTCCTTTCCATTCAGCTTGGTCCCAGCCAACACCCAGCATTGACTCACCGCAATGGTTTCGATACACTGGGTTGGGGAGGTTCTCTTTATGCAGCTGACAGAAAGGCCGCCCACTTTTCTCAGGTTCCTTTGCCATTGGATGCATTTTGTGGCCTCGGGTTTGGATACGGTGCACCATCGAACGCTCCTCCTAGGGGCAGCCAGACACAGTCCTGGGAGAGAGAGGCCAAGGAGTAAGGACTCAACCACTGACTGAGGGAGTGACTACCGCACCCTCTGATGGAGTTTTCCAGACTCCTCCCTGGCTCTCAGCTGCCCTCCTTCCCTCTCCATTTCATGGCTATGTCCAGCCATTCTCCGCAAGGGGAGGCATCTTGATGGACTAACAGGATCTCCGCATTGCTGAGGGGTCTGTGGTTCTCAATATATTAGAGGAGAAAGCCCCTCTAGATTATTTTTATTCCTATGACTTTGACATGTTTCCTACTCCTTAAAAAATGATAGTGATCCCTTACATCAATTATGAAATTCTTCTACCTGCTTTGGCCCCTTTGAAGCTGGAAGGCAGGCAGGAAAGGAGTCATTGCTCCTGTTTTACTGATGTGGAAATTGGCTCCTAAGGAGGCTGAGTGACTCACCACTCAGCAATGCACAGCCCAGCTGAGCATCCAGGTCTCTCTAGATTGTTTTGTCCATAAGTGTCTTCCCAGGGAATGCCAAAGGAACAAAGGAAGATATACCTGACTCAATTGGTAGCTGCAGTAAATGATAAGTCAATGGCAATGGGAATAAATTGGTTGGTTGGTGTGCCTGAGCTACCACTATTCACTCTGTACAGAAAGACTGGTTCTCCTGTTGAGCCTGCTTTTGTTGCTCAAATCCATGCTATTAGGGAGGAAGATGCATTGAATTTGCTCGCCTGGTTGCCTGATAAAAGGCATCTACAAAAAACCTGCAGTTAACATTATACTAAAATGGTGAAAAGCTGAATGCTTTCCACCTAAGATCAGGAGTGATGAGAGAGTGTCATAACTCACCTCTTCTATTTAACAGTATTAGAGATTCTAGTCACAGCAATAAGACACGAAAAAAATGAAAGACACCCATATTGGAAAGAAAGAAGTAAAGCTGCCTTTGTTTTCAGATAATATGATCTATGTAGAAAATACTGAAGAATCTATAAAGAACCACTAGAACTAATAAACAAGTACAGCCAGGCCACAGGATACAAGATCAATACACAAAAGTTGACCATATTTTTGCATACGGCATAGAACAATCTAAAAATGAAATTAAGAACATAAATCTAGATAGTATAACATCAAAAAGAATTTAATATTTGATGGGTAAATGATATGAACAGACATTTACCAAAGTAGATATGTAAATGGATAAAAGCACACGAAAAGGTGCTCAATATCATTAGTCAGTCAAAAAATATAAATTGAAAATGCAATAGAATGTCATTTCACACCCTCGGGTTATAATAGCTAAAACAGACAATGACACATTTTGGCGTGAGGATGTGGAGAAATGGGAACCCTCATACATTGCTGAGGATGTAAAATGGCGCAGCTGCTTTGTAAAACAGGTTGGCATCTTCTCAAAATGTGAAGCACAGAGTTCCAATAGAACCCAGCAATTGCATTTCTAGGCATATAGCCAAAAGAAATATTATAAAAACCTATTATACATAAAGACTTGTGCATGAATGTTTGCAGCAGTGTTATTCAGAATAGTAGAAAACTGGAAACAGCCTAAATGTCCAATAACTGGTGAATATACATCCACTTAATGGAATAGTACTTGGCGATGAAAAGGAAAGAATCACTGACATGCCCCACCCCATGAATGAGCCCCACTTGTGCTCAGGGAAAGAAGCCAGGTGCAAGAGACCACATACTGCATGATTCCACTTGTATGAAATGTCCAGAAAAGGCAATTTTATAGAGACAAGAAAAGAGATTAGTGGTTGTCTGATGCTAGGGTAGAAATGAGCACTAACTATAAACAGACATGAGGGACTTTTACTGCGGGGGATAGAAGTGTTCTAAAACTTATTTATGGTGATGGTTGCACCACTTGGTAAGATTACTAAGAAGAATTGTACGCAAATAGGTGAATTTTTTATGATATATAGAATATACCTCAGTAAAGTTGTTACCAACACACACACACACACACACACACCACACACACACACACAGAGTTGTAAAAGCCCTCTGCCCTTTGGATGTACTATGGGGTAGAATGTTCAGCCTCTGCTGCTTCCTATTTCTGAGCCATCCCATCATGATGAGAGCCACCCATGGCACTTGCAGAGGGCTGGGGACTGTGGTCAAGAGGCCTGTAGCTCCCAGGCGGAGTCTGCAGGGGGTTGGGGCACCCAGCTGCCATACTCCCCCTTCACCCACCCTCATCCTGGGGAAATCCCAGGGGACATAATCTTGCCTTGGAAGCCTTTATGGAACTATCCCCACACTGAGAATTAACCCAATCATTTTCAGCCATTTGTGACCCAGTGAGCATTAACTGGATGCCTGCTGTATACACAGCATTGTGTGTCATGCAAGGAATGTGTAAGCAGACAGGACCAGATTTCACTTCTCACTGGAAAGGCAAAAATCCAATGGTGGATGTGTTAAAAGAGAACAAATACCAAACCAGGAATGAGGTCCCTATGACTAATTAGGTGGGGGACATTCCAGGAGTTAATTAGGTGGGGGACATTCCAGGAGGTGGAAGAATGGGCCTGTGTGCCCAGCTCACGTTGTAGGCATGTTCTGTGCCAGGTGCTTTACTCAGCACTTCACATATTCTGTCTCCATTAGTTGCCCCAGCTCCTCTGTATTGTAACTTCTACCAACATCTCCATTCTCCAGGGGAGGACACTATGGCTTTAACTAGTTATGTGGTTTGTGGAGGTTCCCATAGCTAATAAGTGTTGGATCTAGGACTCGAACTTAAGCAGTCAGACACTAAACTCCCCTGCTCTTACCACGGGATAGCCTGCCTATTTAGGTTGGCAAAGTTAGAGACCGGTTGGAGATGGGTCTTGGTCAGATCATGGAAAGTTTCCAATGCTGGTCCAGGGAGGTCTTATTCAGGATGCAGTGAAGCTGTGACTCATGGGAGAGGCTGGAGACTGGCACTCTCCCTAGGGCAGGGGCAGAATGGACTGAGACCTGGGACTTGGGAACAAGCAGAGAAGCTGTGGCCACGGAAAGCACCAGGGAAGGACTGGTCTGAGTAGAGAGGAGGGATAGCATTGAGAATGGAGAAGGGGGCAGGGACAGGGAGGTGGTGTCAGAAATCAGCTTGGTAATGGGTGCGTTCTGGGGGTGAAGGGAGACAGTAAAATGGAAGACCATGCTTCAAGCCAGAAGTAGGGGCTGAGCAATGACGGGAACCTGTGAGCAGAGTTTATTTCTTCCCCTAAGAGGAGCTGAACCAGGGTGACTAAAGGACCACTGAGCACCCTTCCAGGATTCTCAGTCCCCAACCCTCTAAACACCAGGTGAAGCCTCCAAGCTTTTATCCCCCAGCTCTGGACCTATTTGAACCCCAAGCTCTTACCTCCCAGCCCTGGAGCTATGTGAACCCCAAGCACTTACCCCCCAGCTCTGGAGCTGTGTGACCCCCAAGCTCTTACCTCCCAGCCCTGGAGCTGTGTGAACCCCAAGCTCTTACCCCCCAGCTCTGGAGCTGTGTGACCCCCAAGCTCTTACCCCCAGCGCTGGAGCTGTGTGAACCCCAAGCTCTTACACCCCAGCTCTGGAGCTGTGTGAACCCCAAGCTCTTACCTCCCAGCCCTGGAGCTGTGTGAACCCCAAGCTCTTATCCCTCAGTGCTGAAGCTCTGTGAACCCCAAGCTCTTACCCTCCAGCTCTGGAGCTGTGTGAACCCCAAGCTCTTATCCCCCACCACTTGAGCTGTGTGACCCCCAAGCTCTTATCCCCCAGCTCTGGAGCTGTGTGTCCCCCAAGCTCTTACCCCCCAGCACTTGAGCTGTGTGACTCCCTGAAGCAGGTCTGGGTCTGGCCCCTCCCAATCCTCAACCCAGCATTTGTATTCAGTATCAGGCACTCAGATGCTGCCCACCAGGCCTGGCTGCACTCTGGCTAAAGCATACATTCTGGGCAGACATGCAGTGCCCTGGCCTTGAAGGCAGGTGCCAGGACAGGAGTTACTCTCCCCACCTACCCACACAGCTCATGGTAGGGCCCAGGCAGACTGCTGAGTTTTATGGGAAACCTCATGAGTGCCCCCCAGCCCATGGCTCCAGGGGCTGAGCAGACAGACTCCCCCACCCACTGCTCACACAGCTTAGATCCAGCTGGCCCCACCCACCCAACTTCTGCCAACCTGGACACCCATGGGGAACAGGGCAGGAATCCCATAGGGCAACTGCCACCCCTTCCTCAGCAAGGACAGGGGCTTCAGCGGCTCTTTGGGGTGCAGGCCACCATCTCAATTGACTGCAGGATTCAAACTGCAGACCTCAGTAGGCACCAAAACAACCAACGATCCAAGTGAATATGAAACCCAGTGGTGCAACTCTGAGCCAGAATCCTGGACCATAGCCCGTGACCACTTCCAGGAAGTCAAGACTTCCTTCCTCTCCCGCCCCTCCCAGGTGGCCCTAACCCTGTGAAACAGGCCACTTGCCAAGGAGCTTGAAGGAAAGAGAACAGTCGGGTCCTGGCCAGTCCCAATCTGCCTTAGAGAAGAGATGGATGACCAACACCCATGGGAAGGAATTTGGAGCAAGTGACCAGAAGGGCAGGAACAGGGGTGGGTTCAGGCTCCCACTGCTGCTCTCTATCCACCATCCAGGAAGCTCCCAGCCTTAGGTAGATGCATAAGACAGGAGGAGGCTGCACTGGGCTGGGGAGGTGTGACACCTGGGCTTTCGCTGCGCCCCCTCACAGCGCTTTCTGCTACAGCCTGGGACCTTCCCCTCCCGGCGTTGCAGGGAGCTCCGCACTCACACATTTAGGTCACTAATGCACAGCGCAGGGGAAGGCCTCCTGAGCACCCCAGAAATGACTTTGGTTATAGAACTAACAATTGTTTTCTTCCTTCAACTCCTCCTTTTCTCTCACACACATTTCCCTCTCAAACTCTCTGACACAGGGTTCTATAAGGGGCACTGCACCCCTCCCCACCCCTCTGCCGCGGAAGGTGTGCGAATGCCCCACCCCCTCCTCACAACCCTGTGGACCCACGGTTAGGTCATTTCTTTAAGTGAAGAAACAGTCTCACAAAGGCTCTGCCTTGCTGGGGTCTCACAGTCCTCGCAGGAGCTAGGATCTGGTCTCGGGTCCTTGAGCTAGTCGCTTACCCTCTCTGAGCCTCACTTTCCTCCCATGAAAACGCTTGTAACAATACAATGGGGACCAAATCCGTAGGCGGGACACAATGGGACAGGGGCCTGCGAGGCCTTTTGAGAAGCTCTGCGCAGCGCTAGGCGTGCCCCGACCCAGCTTAGAGAAGCCCAGCTGCTGCTCCTCTGCAGGTGGGAAAGAGAGATCTGGCCCCGCGTGCCAGCCGCTTCCCGGCTGCAGGCGCAGGGACCTCAGGGCGCAGAGACCCCATGCCCAGCCAAGCGGACACAGGGAACAAGGCGCCTAGTAGACAGGACGCAGGAGACGCCCATGAGGTTAGGCACGCCCCCAGGCACCTGCACTCACCGAGGGCCCCGAGGAACAGCAGGGCGGGGAAGACAAGCTTCATGTCTGCGGTCCGGAGGCGACTTGGCAAACGAAGGCTCTGCCACCTGCGCCTGCCCTGCACCCCTTTATTTAGGGCTTTGCCCCGCCCTGTTGCCCAATAGATGCCCTGTTCCTCCCCACTCCCCGCGGCCAGGTCTGCTTGTTCCTTGAGGATCCAGGCTCCGAAAAGCCCTGAGGCGGGGCAGGACTCCACACCAGGCCGGCCGGGAGAGGAAAGCCAGCCCGCACCTCACCTGCCCTGGTTCTGCCTGGCTACTGTGATGCTCTCTCTCACACACTAGTCTGCAAGCCCCTAGGGGTCGCAGCCCCCTGAGCCTTGTCCCCGCTCTGGTCTCAGTGCCTTCTAGAGGGCAGGACACAGGGCAGAGGGTCTTTACCTGAAGGTCGCCTTGCCCTGTGAGACTGCTATCTTCCTATCTTCCCCAATAGACAGCCTGGAAGGTGCCTAGGAGCCAGTTAGGGCAGGTAGGTTTGCTTCCACGTTGGCTCAGCAGTGAGCTGAGAATTGTAAAGGTGACCCAACTGCACCCAGCAGCAGCCTGGGGACAGCTGATAGAGAAAAGAGAGGCTGCCCAGAGTCCCAGGCAAGCTACCCATGGGGTATCTCCCTGCCCTGCTGAGACCCACAACACAGTTCCCAGAAAACAGATGGGGGTCCCAGAGGGGAATGACCACCGCCCAGGGCTGACTCCATGTTCTTATTTGACAATGAGAAAGGTGCCCTATGGCTAAGATGCCCTACCACTTTTTTTCTTTTTTCGCCACCTCCTTCTTCTTCTTTTTTGGTGTTGCCAGTATTCAGTAGGAAATGGGAACCTCATCTTAATAATTGCCATAAATGTCAGATTTTAAAATTCAAAAGCAAGAATACTGCTTCTAAGAATACATCTCCTAAATATATTCCCACAACACACAACAGCCAGGTACAAAGGTCTCCAGGGCATCACTGCATGCCATTAATCAGTTGGAAGCAAACTAAACAACCATCTCAGGGGGAGTTCACATAGCGCATGGTGACTGTGGGACACACCGGGGGCCTCAGAAAGAACAAGGCAACCCTGTGTGTATGGATGTGAACTTAGCCCAAGAGGAACTAGGCAGGGCACAATGGCTCATTCCTGTAATTTCAGCATTTTAGGAGGTCAAGATGGGAGGATTGTTTGAGCCCAGAATTTCAAGACTAGCATGGGCAACATAGGGAAACCCCTATCATCTCTACAAAAAATACAAAAATTAGCCCGGCATGGTGGTGTGTGCCTGGGTTCCCAGCTACTTGGGAGGCTAAGGTGGGAGGACCATTTGAGCCTGAGAGATAGAGGCCTCAGTGAGCCATGATTGTGCCACTGCACTCCAGCCTGGGCAACAGAGGAAGACTCTGTTCCCCCTCCCCCCACCAAAAAAATTAACTAAGTAAAGAAGTAAGATACTAACAGTGAGGGAAATAATAGGTCATCTGAACACCTTTCTCGGCAGGTGAATCTGGCCAATATGTGACTCTGAAATCTGCTTATTCTGAAAAGCTGGTCTTGACTGTTTAGACTACTTGGTACTAAAAATCATTTCCTGGAGCAGATGGGCAATGCCCCAGGGAAGCAGCTCTGCCAGAGCAAGCATGTAGTAGGCACCTAGCCATGGAGAAGCAGACTCAGCCCAAGGTGGAGAGGCCATCAGGAAGGCTGGGGAGCCCCTCTATCCCTGGGCATGATCCTGCCAAGGTGCAGGGTGGAGGCTAATCAGGGATCCTGCTTGCTGGGCATGAGACGGAACTCTGGGATTTGGCGCTAGAATCACCAGCTGGGTTATGGGGTGACAGATCCAAGGTCTCTCATTGTTTGGAAACATGATATTGCACCATTAAAAGTTGCCTTCATCAATAATTGCAATAAGCTCTTTCAAAAATACTGAAGAAATAAAAAATTGACTAATTCCCAGGAGTGCTGAAGCATCTTTGTAGCTACATTGGCAACTAGACTTTGCCTTTTCATCATTTTTATAAAAGAAGAAACATCATAACCCATGTCTCTATTTCTGAGTTCAAATTAAAAAAAAAGGATGACTGGGAAATCAGAGGTCCCTAGACCCTCTTAAGTATGTTACAGTGTTGGCAAGAACACGGAGAGCCTGAGGCCACCACCAAGAGGCTCAGCTTAAGGAGTGCTTTGAAGGCAGGATGGGTAGGCAACAGGGCAGACTGTTTTCCTTCTGTGCCTTTTGGGAACAGCCCAGCCCCAGGGCAGGGATGTGTGCATCTGGACATGGGCAGGGCAGCCCCCAAGGCCATCTGCAGAGGAGGCTGCTGTAGGGGGTGGGTCTGCCCCAAGAAACAAGCTTTACTGATCTATTAACAGCATTTGTTCATGCATGCATGCCAGAACTGGTGGATGCCATGAGAGACAGAGAAAAGAGGGGTCTGTCCTTGCCCTCAGGAACTCACAGGACCATGGGGGAGAGACAGGCACAGGAATGCATTTCTATCACAGAGGCTCCCTAAGAAGAGGCCAAGCAGTGTAAACCAAGTGAATGTGAGGGCAGAATTCCTCCAGAGGAGGAATGACCAGCACCCATCATGAGGGCTCCAGAAGAATTCAAGGAAGATTTGTCCTGGGTACCTGAAGGAAGGGTGGGATTTCTACAGGTAGAGCATTCAGTAAAGTAAAAACCACACAAGTAAAGGCTTGGGAGCGTGAACCCAGTGACCAATTACTTGAGCACCAGGGACAATGAAAGGCAAAAAGTCTCTCTGGCTTTCTGGCCAGGCAGTGTTTTTTTTTTTTTTTTTTCAGACAGGGTCTCCCTCTGTCGCCCAGGATGGAATGCAGTGGTGGTGTGATCACAGCTCACTGAAGTCTTGACCTCCTGGGGCCAAGCAGTCCTCCTACCTTGGCCTCCCAAAGTGCTGGGATTACAGGCATAAGCCACCACACCCAGCCATGGCTTGGAACTCTTGTTGGAAGAAGGATTAACAAAATCCTCTTCTATCCTGAGCTCCACATCGTGTGTTCATCTGCCTCTGGACAGCTACCTTGCAGGTCCTGTAGGCACCTAAATTTAATGCATCGAAAATGCAACTCACCTAGTTCCTTCAGCACTTCTCTCATATTTCCTACCACTTTCACCAAACCCACTAAAGAGCCACAGAGGAACTTCAAATTCTTTGGCCAGCTAGCTCTGCGCATGTTATAGGCACTTGATGATCAATATCGGTTGAAGGAATGAATGAATAAATGAGGAGGAGGAACAGGCTAAGAAAGGATCAAAGGATCCTGTTTGCAATGTGTTGGGTCTGAAGGACAGTGAGGGTCAGAGCTTGCTAAGCCAGGCCATGCCAAAGCCTGTGTCCATGGACTCACTAATTTATCCATTCATTCTACACTGCCTATGGGACATCTCCAACATCCCGGGAGTTGGGTCAGATCTCAAAGAGCCTGCATGGAAGTAGAATGCAGGTTTCCAAATGCTGAGACAGTAGCATGAGTTTAAGGAGCACAAAGAAGGTAGCTGCTCTGGAAACCATCATGCAGCGGCAAGAGCTAGTGTTCAACAGGCAGGTGTGGGAGGCTGACTCCCTTCCCCACAACCCTGCTCTACTCTCACCCCCAGGGAACCTTTGTGGAATTGCAGGCCCAAGCCCCATCAGCAAGGAAAAGTCTCTGGCCAAGCTGAGTACTCCTGCAAGCCGGTAAACCTCACACCCTGCCCTCTATTAGCCTGTAGCTTCAAACCCCAAGAGGAATGTTGGGAAGGGAGTGTGAGATCTGGTTCCAGATGGGAGAAGGGAGAAAAGCCATTCCTGAGACATCTACTCACACTTGGACAACAGCTTGGCCAACAGGAGACCCCAGGCCTTGTTTCTTTTCCCTGCCAGTGGTGTGAGGTGGCTGACTTGAGAGCCACTTGTTAAATATTTAGGGATTTGGGTGGGTTAATTGATGGCAGCCTGATAACAGGTGCAGTAGATGTATTTATGCCGTGGAATTAGCAAATGCTGTGAATCAGGGCTCCCTCACGCCACGCCCCCGGAGGGCCGGTTAGCCAGCACACAGCTGCCTACGTTGATCACTGTTTAGCGGCGTGCAGTGTCCACACGTGGGTGTGTTTGTGTGTGGGTGGCTATACCATCCCTAGCAGAGAAATAGAATAATAATCCTTAATGTTTGGGTGGCACTCGGTGACTTTGTCTCATGGCTTTAACAGCAGCTCTGTGAGTTAAGACAGTCATTGTTCCCATTCTAAAAAGAGGTACTCTGAGCATCGCCTGAGGTCACACAGTGAGTGAGATACAACTGCTATCCCTGAGTCTCCCATTAGGCCCACGGCCAGGGGCTTTCTTCTTCATGGGCCAAGAACCCTCTGAGAGCTCAGGATGCAGATACTGAGGCCCAGGGATCTCAGCAGAAAGGGAACCTGGCAAGAATTGAGCCCTTCTATGAAGCAGGCCCTGCCTGGCCCCTTCCACACACCAGCTAGCTTCTGATGCTCTGGAAATACCACAGGTACTTGTTGTACCTGTTTCCAGCTGAGTGGACTTGGGCAGTGCACCTTGTTCATGACCTCACAGCCAGTGGGCAGTAGAGCTAGAAATCCACCCAGGACCCCATGCAGTGATTCCTTAGGGCCTTGGTGCCTCAGTATCGATCATTTATTTGCTGATCAACCTGAAGAGAGGGCCAGAGAATGGGCGAGAATGAGAAAGAGAGAGATGCAGAGCTGCCTGTGTCTCTACCAACCCAGGTCCCCACAAGATCCCAACACAGTCAATGATCTGGAGAGAAAGGCTCTCACGTTTGGCCCCACATTGGCCCCTTTGAAGACAGCCAAAGGCCCTGAGAGTCTGGGCACGCTTCTGGCTCCTGGGAGCTGCCATCAGGAGGGAAGATCTGCTAAAGGGCAGCAGGCAGGAAAACAGCGGCTTCATTAGCCAACATGTATTGTTGCCAAATGTTGCCCAATTTACAAAGGCCCCACAGAGACAAGGAGCTTCTGTCTGCTTGGATCAGCCCTCTTCTTCCTCTTCCTCTTCCCTCCCTTCACCTAACCTTCCTCCTCTGCCCTCTGGGCCCTCCCCTCACAGGGACAGCTCTCCTGGGGCTGGCTGTTGCAAAGACCTGCTGAGCACACTCCCCAGTGGGCCAGGGAGCAGTGGAAACAGCTCAAGCTTCCAGTCCCACCCCACTTCTGAGCTTTCAATTCTCCTGGCCAGGATAGCACCCCAGATTTTCCTGGCAGAAATCTGAACTGAGCACCTAATCACCACATCCTTTGAGAATGTGCAGCAGGTCAGGCCCCGGGGAGAGCCTTCTGGGAAGGTGCTGGCCTGGAGGGAGCATGTGTGTGGCCCAAGGCCAACCATGCAAATTTCTTCCCAGAAGGAATAAGGCCCTTGCCCAGGGAAAGTCCCAGGCAGGAAGCACCTGAGCTGCTGACCCATTGTACTGCCCTCCTACAAGGCTGCGTCCTGGAGGGGACTCCTCCACAGGCTTCACGGAGTTGGAGGCCTGTGTCTGCTGCGTATGTCCTGCAAGGACAAGATCAGCTGGATCCTTCACTCAGTGGGAGCCTGAGATGGGGGAGCAGAGGCTTGAAGAGGCATGATTTTCCTCCGTTTCTCTGGGTGAGGCTGCTCGTCCCCAGCTCCTCCAGGCTAGAGATGCCCAGCTCCTCTGACCAGTCCTCAAGGCTCACTACTGCTCTGGTGGTGGACTTCCTCATCCCATCATTCCTTTGTTCGCCTGATAGCTGGGCAGACGGGAAGGCATGGGGAGAGATGTGGTTAGAAGCTCAGAGATGGGACTGGCCGGCTAGGAGAATCACTCAAACCAGTTCCACCCTAAACAGCTCCTTGGACCTCAGTCAGTCTTTCGACCTATCTAAGCCTCAGTTTCTCCATGTGTAAAGAAGAGACACAAATAATACCCACCATATGAGGTGGGTAGAATTAAAACTCGACGTTGAGATGCTTGTGCAATGCTCAGTACAGGCAAGCTGTCGTTGATATTTGCAGACACTCATGAGCCCCTGCTGTGTGCAAAAACCTCAGCTGGGCACAGAGGTTCAGGGTTCCTTAATGTTTGGGTGGCACTTTTAAATCCAAACAGTGCTCTCGGTGACTTTAGGGAGCCCAGCCTCCGGCGACGCCTGGCCAGCGAGAGGGGCTGCATGGACCCAGAGAGTCACCATCCTGCTTGCAGAGAGTGTTGACAAAGGCTGTGGGGAGCTTTGAGAGTGGAGGAGAGAGTGGCAGAGTCTGTTCTCCCACATGCCCTTCCTTCTAGGAGACCACACACTGCCACAAGCTGCCTGCCTTTTCTAGAGAGTTCACGGTCTAGATGGCCTACTCTCCATGTGTGGCTCTGTCCTAACCCTGCCTCCTCTCTTTCTCTGTTTCTCTCTCTCCTTGGTTTCCTTCTCCCTCTCTAGTTCTCTGTCTCTGTCTCCTTCTCTCTCTTCAACACCTATGTCTATAGGTGTGATGGATGCCCACCATGGGGAGGTCTCTGACCCTGGCTGAGCTTCCTCTAGCTCAGTGCTTGTAACTACTGACGCCTGTCCCTGCACCTGTCCCCTCACTCTGAACTCCAGGAGGGAAGGGATTATGGTTGACCAGCTCTGCATCCCCAGGGCCCACCTCAAGGCTTGGTCCGGGGGATACCTTTCCTCAGGGCTATTTACCAAGTGAGCGTGGGGAGCAGAGGAGGACAAGCCCTGCATAAAGGTACATGGAGAAAGGAGAAGGGAGGGGGCCACTCGGTGCCCCTTCCCCGCTCTGTGCAGCCTCCACCTGTGTGTGTCTTGAGGATGGAGAGGCTGAAGAGGAGATTTCTCCATCACCCCCAGAACCCAGCACCCACCTTCAGGGAAGCTGGGACCTACTTCTCCTACTGAAAGGACTCTTCTCCTGCAGCTCCATCAGTTTCCAAGCATAAGGAGCAAGGACACCGGGAGAATCAGGGCAGTGCCAATGATGAGCAAAAAGAAATACAGGGACTGGGGGCCATGGGGACAATTCCCCAAAATTTTAACATGCACCCCTTTCAAGGCCAGAGATGCTGTCATCTTAGCCAATTATGTTTGCAGTCAGGGGCTTGTTGGAGCCTGCAGAGGGTCCTTGGCAGCTCAGGGCCTCCCTCTGTTGCTCGTTTTGGACGTGAGTCTTTTCCAGCGACACCCCTCCCTTCCCATCCTTCCCTTCCCTCTCTCTCCCAGCTCTAGATTCTACCCTCCCTATTCCTCCCTCTACTCTTATTCAGCTAAAACCAGAAGTAAAGCTAGCACAAACTCACATGACTTTAGGAGGTGCTGCCATGAGCTGTGGCATTTATAATGCATGTTTTTCCAGAAATTACACCCTCCCAAGGCCATGTGGCAGGCAAGCTAGAAAGTGCCCATCACAGCCTGTCCACTCATCCTTAGCCTCCTGTGAGTTCCTGTTGAAGGAGAGAGAAGGAGAAGAGACAGGGAGCAATATGCCCCCTTTTCGTGATCAACCTAGCAAAACTTCATCCTGAGCAAAGTCTCCCTCCAGAAGGCATTAATTTCCTGAAAATTGGTTTTGGAAAAGACTCTTGGTGGGGGAGTGGAGGAGGGTGGAAAAAGAGAGAGTCTAACTATGTCCCCCAGGCTGGAGTGCAGTGGCACAGTATAGCTCACTGCAGCCTTGAACTCCTGGGCTCAAGCAATCCTCTTGAAGTTCAGCCACCTGGTCAGCCCTCTTGAGTAGAGCTGACCTCCCCAGAACATGTGTTGTTGGGGGAATCAGAGGAAGCTGTGGGCATGGGGCTGGAGACCAGGAGAGCAATGCCTCTGAACCAATAATGTTGTTGCCAAATGTTGCCCCATTTGTAAAGGAAACTCAGCAATCAAAGAATTTCTCTCTGCTTGAACCAGTCCTTCCTGCTTCTTCCCCTCATCTTCTTCGTCCCTCTCTGGAACCCCTCCGGATGGCCTTCTCCTCACTCCATCTGGCAAGGCAGGGGTCAGACTCTCCATATCTCTAGGTCAATACTTGTGTGTCCTTACTGATTCCCCTTTCTCTTTCAGTCACTACTTGTCATCTGGGCTCACGTGCACTCAATTCTTCCTCCATCCTGCCTCTTGCGTCTGTCTGTTCCTTCCCATTCCATGGTTGGGAGATGACCCTGGACTCCTGCCTCAGCTTCTGACCGCTCTCCTGCCCCTCATCTCCCCAAGTGCACCCATCCCTGAGGGAAGCT
This sequence comes from Cacajao melanocephalus, assembly GCA_963573385.1. NCBI lineage: Eukaryota > Metazoa > Chordata > Mammalia > Primates > Pitheciidae > Cacajao > Cacajao melanocephalus. The sequence continues at coordinate 65,566 of CAUYLG010055363.1, forward strand.
TTCAGAACCACAGAGCTAACCATGGTTCCAAGAAATCTTTCCTTGACCTTCCTCTCCTTTCCCATAATCTGCTCCTGAAGAACCTCATTCTCTTTCCTCCTTTGGATTAATACTTTCTCTGTGCTGAAAACTACTTTATTCTATTCTACTTTGTTGAGGTGTACTCAACTGTGAACAGAACAGCTTAGGCTAGAAGTCCCACCAGCACCTCAAAACAGCATGTCCAACTTCCAGTTCTGGATCAAAATGGGGCAGGCAAATCTCCTTCTATTCCTCCCACTAAGTACAGATTAAAATGCTAAAGATTATAGATGTAGTAGTGGCTTAAAACAACACAAATGTATTATCTTAACATACTAAAGGTCAGAGTTTCAAAATCAGCCATGAACTAAACAATGCAGGGCTGCTTTCCCTCTGGAGGCTCCAGGGGAGATCCATTTCCTTATTTTTTTCAGCTTCTGGAGGCTGACTCCATTCCTTGGATCTGGGCTCTACATCATTCTCCCCTGTGTTGTTCTCATCACATCCCCATCTCACACTCTGACCTTCCTGCCTCGCTCTTGTGAGAACCATTATGATTACATTGTGGCCATCCAGATAATCTCCCCATCTCAAGATCTTAATCACATCTGCAAAGTTCCTTTTGCCATTTAAGCTAACATATTTACAGGTTCCAGGAAGTAGGACATGAGCATCTTTGGGATCCATTATTCAGCATACCACTCCAGTAGACTGTGATAAATCATGTGTGTACTAAGTAATGCCTACAGTAACCACTAAGTAACCTATACAAAGATATACACTCAAAATCACTATAGGTACATCAAAATGGAATTCTAAAAAATATTTAAGAAACACACAGGACTGTAAGAAAAAGAAAACAGCAAAATCTAAAAACAGAGAGAAAAAAATAAAATAAAATGGCAGGCTTAACACTAACATATTAATAATTACATAAGTAAATAGTCTAAATACTTGAATTAAAAGAATGGGATTGGAAGACTGGATTAAAAAACATAACCGAGCTCTAAGGTGCCCACAAGAAACTCATTTAAAAAATGTAACAATGTAGGTAGAGTGAAAGTAAAATGATAGAAAAACATATACCATGCAAACATTAATAAAAAGAAAGCAGGAAGAGCTATATTAATATTAGATAAAGTTGCATTCAGGGCAAAGAAAATTACTAGGGGCAGAAAGAAACATTATGTAAAAATAAAAAAGTAAATACACCTAGATGTCACAACAATCCAAAATGTTAAAGCTGCAAAATATGTGAAGAAAAATCTGATAGAACTAAAAAGAGAAATAGACTCCACAATTATAGTTGAAGACTTCAAACCCCTCTATCAACAAATGATAGAACAAACAGAGAGCAAATCAGCAAGGGTGTAGAAGAATTCAACAACGCCATCAACCAGCAGAACTGAATCAACATTTACAGAGCCCTTTATCCAACAACAGAATATGCATGCTTTTCAAGTTCCCACAGAATACTTACCAAGATAGACAATTTCCTGGGACAAAAAACAAACTTCAACATTTTTTTGAAAATTGAAATCATAAAAATTTATTCTTTGATCACAATGAAATCTAACTAGAAATCACTAGTAAAAAGATAGCAGAGAAATCTCCAAACACTTAGAAACCAAATATCACACTTCTAAATCATCAGTGGGTCAAAGAGGAAACCTCAAGTAAATTTTGTTTAAAATACACTGAACTTAATAAGAAGGAAAATACAACATATCAACATGTGTGGGATGCTGCTAAAGCAGTACTCAGAGGGAAATTCATAGCACCTAATAATTACATTAGAGGATGAAAAGTCTCATATCAATAATCTAAACTGCCACCTCAAGGAGCCTGAAAAGAGAGAACAAAATAAACCCAAAGCAAGCAAAAGAAAAAAAAACAGAAGCTATCACGACAGATCCTAAAGACAATGGAAGAATAATTCAAGGACTACTAAAAGGTCTCTACACATATACATTTGACAACTGATATGAAATTGACCAATTTCTCCAAAAAAACAAACTATCACAACTCACCGAATATCAAACAGATCATCTGAATTAAGAAACAGAAATCATGATTTTAAAACTCTCAAAAAAGAAAGCTTCAGACTCAAAAGGTTTCACTGTCGAATTCTACTAAACGTTTAAATAATTATCACCAATTCCACACAACCTCTTCCAAAACTAAGAAGAGGAAATTCTCTCCAATTCATTCCATGAGGCCTGTTTGTTTCCAAGAGAGAGAAAGAAAGGAGAAGGTCATCTCCATTATTCTTGGGAGAAACTCCCTATGAGATGTCAGTCACTTTCTTCTGCTCTTCCCCTACTCTCTCTCTCTCTCCATCTACTCTCCAACTCTGTGATCCTGAAAGGCATTACCATGGGAACCACATGGCTCCTTTGATCCAGCTGCAGTCAATTGACCATCAGAGACCACCCAACTCAAGCTGGCCAAGTAATCTTTTTTAACTTAAAAAAAACCTCTCATATAGAAAAATATAAAAACATAAATGTACAATTGAGCAAATTATCCCAAAGAACACTCATGTAACCACCACCCAGGTCAAAGAAAACTGCCAACATACAAAAACCCCTTATGCCTCCACTCAACCCCACACCCTCTCCTGACCCCTAAAGCTAGCTACTATTCTAATTTCTACACTACACCTTAGATCTGCCTACTTCTGAATTTTATATAAACGGAATCATATAATATATATTCTTTTGTATCTGATTTCCTTCATTCAACATTTTGCTTGTGAGATCATCCTTTTATTCATTTTCTGATTTTTATTTTATGTGGTAACAATTGCTGGTATTAGAAATACAATCTATTTTTGTATTTATCCATCTGGCAAGCTCGTTAAATTCACTTATAAAATCTAATTATGCGGGAATTTCCACTAACATAATAATGAGAGCTTTATAATTTCCATTGATTTTTGCACTGGTTGGAACTTTCAGTACAATGTTGAATAGATGTGGAGATAACAGCATCCGGGTCTTGTTCCTGATCTCTGAAGGCAAGCTTTCAACATTCTCTCCATTAAATATGATATCTATTTGCTGTTGGTTTTTTACAGAGATATGTAGACTTTATAGAAACTTTTGTAGATTAAGGAAGTTCCTTTAGATAGTTAGTTATAAACATAAATGGATGTTGAATTTCAGCATTAACTGAGATAAAAATTTTATTTTTCTCTTTGGTGATGAACCACACCAATTTATTTTCAAATACCAAGCCAAACTTACATTTCTCATGCATTCTGTAAATGGCAATATTTGTCTTTTAAAAATACACTTTTTATTGAAGTATAGCATGCATATGCATATATTGCAGCAGATGCACAAATCATAAATGTAGAGTTTGATGAATTTTTAAAATTCGAACACCTCGCTGTAAAACAGCTCTCAAATAAAGGAAAAGAAGATCACCAGCCCATAAAAACTTTATACATGCCTCTTTCCAATCACTACCCCAGAGGTAATCACTATCCTGACATCTAACACAATGTATTCATCATGACTGTGTGTGAAGTTTTTATAAATGGAATTGTACAGAATGTGCCTGAGATTTTTTGTTTAAACATTTGTTTATTAGACTCTCCAACGTTATTCCATAAAGAAATAACTCTTCCATGCTCATTGCTGTGTAGCCTTTATCTATGTGAGTGTACAAAAATTATCTGTCTATTCTATTGGTGATAGATATTTTGGTAATTTCTAACCTGGGATTACTCCAACAGTGCTGAAGCGAACATATGTGTTCTTTTCTGTTCATCATGTACCTAGGAATGGAGCTGTGCAGCATATGCCTACATTCTGCTTTAAAAAATTCTGCCAGTTTTTCAAAGTTAATTGTAACAATTCATATTCCCACTAATGAATATGACAGTTCCAGCTGCTTCACATCCTGGCCAACACTTGACATTCTCTGTCTTTTTCATTTCAGCCACTCTGTTTTGGAATGTCTTTTGTTTATTTTTTGATTGTTTGGTCAGGCTTTTTCTTACTGGCTGATAGTTTTTTCAATATTCTTCAGAGTCACCATTTCCCTCCACTTGCCTCTGTGAGGGAGCCCAGTGCTCCTCCTCCCTCAGCTCTTCTAAACCCAGAAGAAACCTGGCTCTTCTGATCACATCCCAAGGACACACCTGCATTCTAGGAGACTCCCTTGTCCCTTCTTTGGTTCACTGGGTAGTCTGATGCCTGACAGGCAGGGTCAGTGATGAGAGTGGTTAAAAATCACAGGCAGGGGAGTTTGAAACCAGCTCTACCTCTTCCCTACTTCCCAAATCTAGCCACATTCAGCCTGTCTCAGCTTCAGTGACCTTATGTGAAAGTAGGAATACTAAAGGTATCTCCCTTATAAAATTGTTAGAAATTAACTTACAAAGATGCTTAGAACAGTGCCCAGCACATGGGGGCTGCTCAATCGATATTTTTTGAATGAAGGCATGGGTGTGTGAATTAATACATGAATGGGTGTAAGATGTCTAGTACCAGGCCAAACCATGCTGTGAAAACTCAGTAAATATTAACTATTTTTGTTATTGTTTCGAGGCATTTCTGAGCCCCACTGTGAGCGAGACCCTATGCAGAGTCCTGGGCATCTGCAAGGAGGTCCCTTTCCACAGGCTCCAGATGAGTCACAATCCAACAGAAGGTGTTAGCAAAGGCAAGACCACCCTACAGGGAGGACAGGGGGCCGAGTGGGAGCCACTTTCCCCACAGTCTCCCTCCTGAAGCTGAACCCAGCAGCGTGCCCCAGCCCTTTTCCAGACATCTGTCTTTGTGGTTCCTTGGACTCCTCTCCACCCTCCTCATGCCCACATTCTGTCTCGTTTCCTGTAATTCTTTGTGGCTCTTTCTTTTATGACGTCCACCTCTTTCTCAGTCTCCAGGTCTCATTCTCTCTCTCCAGTTCTCCATCTCTCTCACCATCCTGTCCTCTTCCCGCCCCACTGCCCTGAGACTTTTCCAAACGGCCCTTCCCAGCAGCCTGGGCCGCCTCCTTGCATTTCTGCTCACCAGCTACCCAGCTGCTCGACTCTCAGTCCTGCCTCTGCTCCACACATCTTCTCTCTCTCCCCCTCCAAGGGTCTCTGGGCTACACGGGAAGCTTTCCCAGAACCCATGTGGCCACTCAGTCACTTCCCCAGAAGTTGAGGGTCATTATGTTGGTGACAAAGGGCAGGCGACACAGTTTGCTCTCCACAGTGCTATCAGCAGGGGCCCTGGAGAGTGCCAGGGACAAAGGGGTGAGCCCATGTTCATCTGGCTCTTAACCATTACTCCCCACCTTCCCGGACCGTACAGCCGGATGAGGAAGCAGCCGCAGGATGTGACGTGGATGCTAGAGGGCCAAGGTGAGGACAGAGGGCAGAAGAAGACTGGCAGAATGAGGAACTAGTGGGTGGGCCTGGGGGCCTGAGAGATGAAGCAGAACCTGATGGCTATTTGGAAATGGAGGAAAGAGTCAGGAAAGTGAGCAATTTCCAGGATATTTGGAAATATTCTGGCTTGAGGTTACTACCATGAAATAATTTGACCAAGAAAATCAGACACTCTCAGAAAATAACATTTTTTGGATGCCATTTTACAAATGAGGTCTCTAAGCCCAGAGGGGGCATGTGGCCTGCTCAGACCTGACATGGTGTGGCCAGGGAGAATCCAGCTTCCTGACTCCTCGCACTTAGAGGGGTTCCCCTCAACTAAAACCATCCTCACAGAGCATTCACCTTGGACCAGGTCCCTGTTAGGTACTGGGTCACCAACCTGAGTCAGACTCAATTCTTCCCCCAACGGCAACAGACAAGGGAATAACCAGTTACTACCATAGGAGATGAGAATGTCCCCTGACCACAGTAACAGAAGAAGCGTGGAGGAGCACGCCTGTGCCCAGAGCCCTGTGCATGGTGGGGGATCTGCCTCCCACCTGTGGCAGCTCTGGAGAAGAGGCAGCCTGGCCTATAGCAGGCAGGGGAAATCCCATATCCCCATTCTTTGCCACCCTGGCATCTTTCAGCAACCTCCACAAAGTGGCTTTGGCTGGAACCAAGTGACTGAGGGGGAGATTACAGGGCCTGGGAATTGTGGGGCCCTGTGGATACCTAGAAGAACATCTGTTTTTACTCTGAGGATGTAGGAGCCAAGGCAGAAAGCTAAGAATGGACTGAGAGGGAGAGGCAAGTGAGGAGCAGAGAGATGGCTGAGGTGCTCCAGCAGTGACCTGGGAGAGAGACGAAGTGACCTATGTATGTATGTATTTCTTTATTGAGACAGAGTCTCACTCTGTCACCCAGGCTGGAGTGCAATGGCACGATCTCGACTCACTGTCACCTCTGCCTCCCAGGTTCAAGCAATTCTCCTGCCTCAGCCTTCTGAGTAGCTTGGACTACAGGCTCCCATCACCACCCCTGGCTAGTTTTTGCATTTTTAGTAGACACGGGGTTTCACCATGTTGGCCAGGCTGGTCGCGAACTCCTGACCTCAAGTGATCCACCCGCCTCAGCCTCCCAAAGTGCTGGGATTACAGGTGTGAGCCACCACACCTGGCCAGAAGTGACTGATTAGGATGTGGCAGTGGAGAAATAGTGAGATGGCTGGATTCTTGACATATTTTAAAGGAGGAGGTCATGGGATTTGCTTACATTACAAGGGGATGAGGGTGTGAAGGAGAGGAGTGGAGGATGGCACCAAGGTGTTTGGCCTAAGAAACTAAAAGGAGGGAGTTGCATTAACTGAGATGGGGAAGACTGGCAAAAAAAAAAAAAAAAAAGATTGAGGAGGAGGTAGATCAGAAGCTCCATTCTAATTCTGGTAAGACTGGCAGACCCCGGACACCCAGGTGGATCGTGGAGGAGCCAGCTCCCTGACTCGCTGACTCAGAATGGCATTGCTGCCATAGAAGCCAAAAATAGAGGCCTTGAACTTCATTAAAAACTAATTTTTGGACCATGGGCTCATTTTCTCCCAAGGACAATGCAGATACCTATTCACACAAAATACTGTGTCCAGCTCCTGGGGTTCGTGTTATGCTCTGTATCGTGTCCCCGGATTGTTTTCACATTTCCAGAGTTTGGACTCCATGACCTTCCTAACCACCCTTGCAGCCCCACTCTGACCTTTCCACACCGTGCCCACTGTGCAGTGGCGATGGAGTGTCGTGCCCTTGGCTGCGGGGACCTGCCGCTCTCCTGCCTTATTTCATGCACGTTGGTTCCTTCCTGGCTCATGGACCCAGAGAGGGGCTGAAGCTTTTCTCTGCATGGTCCCTGTGTGGGGCTAGGCCTGGCTCTGGGCTTTTCACAATTAAAACCTATTTGTGGTCAATTGTTGACCTCATTATGGCCTTTCCATGGGAGAAAGAGCAGGAAATGTGTGTCACAGCTAGAAAGAGGACAATGGCACATTCACGGGCCTCAAAAGGGCTTGTATGCAGCTTTGGACAATGTTGATTTATTATTTTTACGGGTCAGTCTGCATTGCCCACCATTGTCAGTGCACAAAAGAATGTATTGAGACTAGATTTGAGCAGCAAAAGACAAGACGTGAGAATTAAACCTAGGAGAGACGTCTCGAGAAGGAAGCACAGCTTCTGTAAACTAGACATCTGCCCCAGGGCCAGCCATGCAGCTTCCTCTCCAGGGGTGCCATGAGGACCAACACATAAAGGACAGGAGCCCTGGACAGTGGTGACACACCTGCCAGTGGCCCAGCCTCAACCCTTCTTCACTGCTGAGGGGCATCACAGCCCAGCCACGCTCCTCGCCCACAGCACTCAGAATGTCCCCACCCTGGTGTCCAACGCCTCTCCTTGCCCACTTCAACTCTCAGGGCTATCTGAGTGCAGCCTCCCTCCAGGAAGCTCAGTACCTGCACCCTCGAGACCTCCTCCTTCCTGCAACTCACCACCCTGGCTGGATCACCCCTCAGCAGGTGGTCCTGTAGAAGTTAGCACTTTCTTATGGAACCTGTTTCTAGGATAATTATCAACTAGGCTGTTCCAGCGTGTTCCCTTAGCCATAAACTTCGTCTCCAGGAAACTGCTGGTCCCAACAGAGGAGTACCAAGTACAAATGAACTTTGTTAAAAACCCCACTGACAGGGCCAGGTGCGGTGGCTCACACCTGTAATCCCAGCACTTTGGGAGGTCAAGGTGGGTGGATCACCTGAGGTCAGAAGTTCAAGACCAGCCTGGCCAACATGGTTAAAGCCCGTCTCTACTAAAAATACAAAAGTTAGCTTGGCATGGTGGCAGGCGCCTATAATCCCAGCTACTTGGGAGGCTAAAGCAGCAGAATCGCTTGAATCCGGGAGGTGGAGTTTGCAGTGAGCTGAGATTATGCCATTGCACTGCAGCCTGGGAGACAAAGCAAGACTCCATCTCAAAAAACAAACAAAACAAAACAAAACCACCAACAGATAAAGAAATCGGTGCGATCACTTTGGAAAACCATTTGGCAAAATCGGTTACAGCAGGATGTGTCTAATGACTAGTGTGGGCTGGCAAGGTCTTAATAACCATCTCCGAAAACAGAGTTCCAATATTGGAAAAATATTGATTGAAGTATTGAAAAAATAAAAGAAAAAATGTTGAGGTGTTTGTGTTAAAGAGTAAGAAGAAAGAGAAAAAACTGCACATGTCTCAGAACATCACTCATTCATCGGTGACATAAACAACTTTTTTTATGAATCAGATCATAGTTTTTTGATACTAGAGAAATCTTTTATAAATTTTTATGCTACTCACAATGTCACAGCTATAGAGATGACACATACGTAAGTTTAGTCTGCATTATTAACATTTTCTCAGGCTGGGCACAGTGACTCACACCTGTAATCCCCATGCTTTGCCAAAGCAGGCAGATCACCTGAGCCCAGGAGTTGGAGACCAGCCTGGACAACATTGAGAAACCCCATCTCTACAAAAAGAAAGAAAGAAAGAATGAATGAATGAAAGAAAGAAAGAAAGAAAAAAAATTATCATGGCTTGGTGGTGAGCACCTGTAGTTCCAGCTACCTGGGAGGCTGAGGTGGGAGGATCACCTGAACCTGGGAGGTCGAGGCTGCAGTGAGCTGTGATCACACCATTACACTCCAGCATGGACAATGAAGTGAGGCCCTGTCAAGAAAGAGAGAGAGGAAGGAAGGGAGGGAGGGAGGGAGGGAGGGAGGGAGGGAAGGAGGGAATATTTTCTGTATCGCTTTCTTAAGTCTAACTTTAGACAATCAACAAAACAGTAAACCTGTGAAGCCCTGATTTGTAGCATTTGCCAGTTTCTGTGGTGTAAAAACTCCCTGAATGACCGACTTCAAGCTGCCAACATGGATGGGTGCCACTGAATTTGGAGCTGAGAGGAGATGAGTGATATTCCACTGTTGTTTAATATTCCCACCATACAGGTACAATAGACTAAAATAACCTCAAGAGCCACAGGAATGCAAGAGAAGGAAGATCAGAATGGGGCCAAATTTTGCAAATCCCTAACAACATAACAGCCAGCTCCCATGAGCCGGAATGAGCCAAGTCCAGCACAGCACTGCCTGGAACCCATCCTCTCCTCTCCTAGGTGTGCACCCAACAGAAATGCATACATATGAGCATCAAAAACACAAACAGGACTGTTCATAAGAGCATCATCCACACTCATCCCAAATGTCTGTGTGTGGTAGATGGATGAATCAATTGCAATACTATCAACTAAGCAGTGAGAATGAGCTAACTGCTGCTGCCCACGACAATATGGATCAATCTCACACACATAATGTTGAGCGTTAAGAGGTTGGACACAAAAGAGCCCCTACCACCTGCTGCATTTATGTGAAGCTCAAGACCAGGTAAAAAGCAGTGCCCGTGATGCCACAAGATAGGGGAGTGCTAACTTCAGGGAAGATGGGCAGGAAAGTGATTAATGGGAGCACTGGAAGTCTGTGGGTGGAAATGTTTCTTTTTCTTGATTTGGGTGGTGATCACACAAAAGTGTTCATTTTGTGATAACTCATCTAGCTGCCCAATATTAATTGTGCACGTTTCAATATGTATGTTGGATGTCAATATAAAGTGTATTTTATTTTATTTAGTTGGGTTTTTTTCTTTTTGTTTGGTTTTTTGTTGTTGTTGTTTTGTTTTGTTTTGACACGGAGTCTTGCTCTGACGCACAGGCTGGAGTGCAGTGGTGCGATCTCGGCTCACTGCAACCTCCGCCTCCCAGGTTCAAGTGATTCTCCTGCCTCAGCCTCCTGAGTATCTGGGACTACAGGTGCGTGCCACCACATCTGGCTAATTTTTTGTATTTTTAGCAGAGACAGGGTATCACTGTGTTAGCCAGGATGGTCTCAATCTCCTGACCTCGTGATCCGCTCACCTAGGCCTCCCAAAGTGCTGGGATTACAGGCGTGAGCGACCACACCCAGCCATTTAGTTTTTTTTTTTTAAACAGAGACGGGGGTCTTGCTATGTTGGCCTGGGTAGCCTCAAACTCCTGGCCTCAAGCAATCCTCCTGCCTCTGCCTCCCAAAGTGCTGGGATTATAGACGTGATCCGCTAGGCCCTGGCCAAAAGTTTCTTTTTAAAAGCCCCCAGCAGGAAGGCATACAAATGACTCTGGCTTCATGACTAACCTTGGCACTCTCCAAAGGTGCTGTCCTTGTTTGGGATGTACCAGAGATGCCCTTGGGAGACCCCCTGGAGGCTGCAGAGCAAAGCTTTCTTGAAATATGACCTCTTCCCTCAAATGTCAACCCTTGTCAATGGCTGAAGAGGGAAAGGAGCGGTGGGAGAAGGGAAGAGGATGGAAATTTGTAAATGGACAATAATCATGATTACCCAAGTCATAGTGGGGCCTGGGCTCTGGAGAATAAAGGGTTAAAAGTAAGGAGAAAAGAAAGAACAGTGTTGTTTGGAGACTTTGAGGAACATCTTCTAAACACTTGGCCCCCATAAGGTGCGGCTCTGAACACTGCTTGATCCTCAGCCAACTATGTGAGGTAGGTCCTGTGACCATCATGCCTGTGTCACAGATCAGGAGGTTGAGGCTGGGAGCAAGATGAACTGAGGTTCCCTCCAGGCAGCCTCAGGCCTTAGGGGCTGTGCTCTCCTCATCACACCCCTACCCTTGCTCCCCTAGAAAACTGCATGTCTCTACTGGGAAGGCAGTGCCAAGAAGGGCCTGGAATGTTCTGCCAGTATCTGCCCTCCTCCCACACTGGAACTGAGCCCTTATGATCTGGAGGCCCCAGTGTATTGTTGTCAATCAAAATTAGCTAAGCTTGATGAAGCAATAACATCAAAGGTGCGCAGAGGAGGAATAAGAAAACAGATGAAAAATGAAGTCAAGCATTCCCAGCAGGTGCTGATATCTGAGGGTGTACAGTCTGTCTCACCCCATGCCTTACCCACCACCTCGGGGCAGAGAGGTCAATTCTTTCACATCCTTGGGGTCTGCTGGGGGAAGAAAGGAGGATGTACAGGCCTGGTCCTGGGGTGACCCCCCTCCCTGGCCAGTCCCACTGCTTCCAGACGCTCTCTGGGGTCCGGCTACTCTCGGGGCACAGCCAGCTCATCTGGCTCTGGGGGCACCTGCCTGGGCCAGGGGGAGTGAGCCTTCTTCCATTCCTTCTGCTCATTAAATTCTGGATCAAGTCAGACCACAGCCCAGGGCCCCAGCTGGAGTTCCAGGGACCTAGGAAGCCAGTAGCAGAAAGCCCAGGGCTCAGCCTGCCCAGCCTGAGGCAGGTGGCTGGCAGGTGATGATAAGGGCTGCTGGAGGCCTTCATGCTTTGTTTTCTTCAGTGCCCAGTGTCCTTGCTCAGACCAGCTATGAAGGCCACCAACACCATCCACTGGGAAGTGCGGGGGAGCTCCCTGCCAGAGAGCCAGAATGGGTGGGAATGCAGATACCACTGGCACTCCCAGAGGGAGGGAAGGTAGGGAGCTCTGCTGAAGGGAAGTTTTCCAGAACTTCCTGGCCCCTCAGAAGAGCTCCCCACCTTCCCTCCCTCTGGGAGTGCCAGCAGCTCCTGCATGGGAAAGAGAAAGCCCTGTGGGGCAGGTGTCCACCCACAGTTCTGTGACAGCTGCTGGTGGCAAATGAGGACCATCTGCTTGCTTAGTGCAGTCATGGAAATGCTGAGCTCACAGGCTAAGGCTGGGAGCAGGCGCAGAGGGCCCACCATGGCTCCTAGCGAGAGTTCCAGGCTCTCCTCTGAGGAAGGGACTGCAGGAGGTGCCCCGGCCCCAGGAGGCCCTCAACCCTCACCCTTGCCTGTGCCCAGCCCTTCACTCTTAAAGCACCCATTCACATTGATTAGCTTCTTTGCTTCCCATAGATGTGGACATTCAGACCTGTAAAGTCATCGTCCTCAAAGCTTTGGGGTCAGGGTTCATTGCCATAGTGTGGCATTTTGTGGTGCATTCAATGTTGCTACCATTTTCCGGTTTTGGAGACCAAGGCCCAGACAGGTCTGAAGGAAATCATGTATACAGTGGTCCATTTCCAAGACAAAGTGCCTTGAATAGGCTTAGGTCAGCAAACTACAGAAGAAACAGGATATACTAGGTCCCTGCATGGATAGACAATGCCGCTTGTCGGCCTCCCCCTTCTTCCCCCTTCCACCACCCCTAGTTGCCCTCACCCAAATCAAAAAAGTCTAGTCTAAGATAAAAGTTTACTAGTCTGCAAAATAGCTCGCTTTGTCTGTTCTTATCAGCCTGCCCAGCTACTTAGGTCATAAGTCAAATATTCAAAATGCCCTTAACTAGGATTGCAATGCATTGTGGGCTGCAATAAAATGCAGCAAGATTCGCCCCCCACCCCCCAAAAAAACACCTAAAGCCCCTGCCTAACAATTAATAGGCAACATCCAGGAAGATTGTAACCTCATAGTACTCAGCTTATTGGGAACTGGGAGAGGGACCTGAGCACTAGGGGATAAATTGTTTGTTGAAACTTTGCTGGGTGTGCTTGCGCGCCAGAAACCCAATCTTGCAAGACTGTCATTTGAAGTCTCACTTTCACTTTTTTCGGGATCTCTGAGTCCATTCTTTAGGTTCGAATGGGTGAGTTTGTTTCTCAGAGGTCTATCATCCATCCATGAAGATGAGGTGGGCTCCAGGCTGCATTAGGGAACTCATGTCTCCCCAGAGGCGGGAACTAAGGTGGTAGAATGAATTTTAGCTGGGAAGACTTTGGTAAGATGGACACCAGAACTGCCACTCTCCACAGAGAGGGGTAAAGAAAGCTGTAGGGCCAGGAGAAGTCCAGCTTAGCCCCATAGGTGGACAAAGGTACCCTGCAGAGGTGCAACCTTGGCCTCCTCACTACCCAGCCCCGGTACCTCAACATGCATGATGCATCTGTTGACCACAAAGACATTTCTTCATCATGACCTGGCAGGACCCAGAGAAGACTATTTACCTCATTTTACAAGTAAGAAAACTGGGGCTCACAAAGGAAGACTTACCTGCCCAATACACCCATGTTTTAAAATAAACTTTTCATTTTGGTATAGTTTTATAGTAAAGTTACAAAGATCCTTCAGAGATTCCCCATCTACCTCTCATCTAGTTTCCCCCACTGTTACCATCTTATGTTACTATGGTATATTTGTCAAAACTAAGAAGCTGACATTGGTATGTTACTATTAACTAAACACCAGATCTTGTTTGGAGTCCACTAACTTTTCTATTAATGTCCTCTTTTCTGTTTCAGGATCCCATCCAGGATACCACATTGCATTTAGTTGTCATGTGCCCCCAGCCTTCTCTGGTCTGTGACAGTTTTCGAGCTTCTCCTTAATTTTAATGACCTCAACAGTTTTTAGGTATACTGGTCAGGCATCCTGTGGAATGCCCCCAGTCTAAGTCTGTTGGATGTTTTTCTCACTATTAGACTTGGATTACAGGTTTTGGGGAAGCACACTACAGAAGAGGAGCCCCTTTCTTATCACATCCTATTAGAGGGTGCATTACATCCACGATAGTGACACTCACCTTCATCACTGGGGTAAAGGTGGTATCTACCAGGTTTCTCCACTAGTTACTATTTTTCCCTTTCCATACTCTGTTCTTTGGAAGTGAGTCTAGCCTACCCAGAAAAAGGGTGGTAGAGGCTGAACTAAGCCTCGTCCCCTGGAGGGAGGACTGTCTAACATGCTATTTGAAATTCTCTGTTAAAAAAAGATTTGTCTTTGTACTCTATTTATTCAATCATTTATATCAGAATAGCCTCACATATATTTATTTAATACTTTGGGTTATAATACAATACAATACCATGTTCATTATCTTCCTGTTCACATCGTTCCAGCTTTGGTCATTGGGAGCTCCTTTGGGCTGGTTCCTGTGTCCCTCGGATGTGTTCCCATCCTTTTTGTTTTTGAGTACTTCCTTTCTTTCTGGTACTACAAGATGCTCCAGACTCTTGTATTGCATCAGTCATTTCTCCAGGGAGCCTTTGCTCCTTTTATTGGAGAATGATATTTAGAAACCCAAGATGTGAGCACCGGAGTGTCACTGCCTCTAGGCCCTCTCAGCAGACTGAGCCAGGTGATATATGCATACATACTATATCATTATAGATACACATATTCACATTGCTTCTGTATCTATCCATCTGTATATATATATTGAGCTTCGTACTGTCTCCAACTCTAATCCAGTCTCCAGCATTCATTCCAGCCTTCCTTTCTTGTTAATCTGTAACTTTCCTCTCCCACAGTATGAACAACCTGGCCCACCTTTTATCACCCATTTACTTACGTGCTCATCCCCAGCACACCTGTGAAGCCGTTTCAGAATCCTGAACCTGTATCCTTACATAAAATAAATTTATCAATTAGAGTACATTGTTCATCGTGCCTTTCATTTTTAGCCTAATAATTTCCAGGCAAAACATCATCTTCCAAAGTTTTTTAGGCCAGTCCCTTCTCTTCCCCAGCCCCCATTAGTGTGGTTATATCCTGAATTTGTAATAAAGTTTGTATGTTTTATGTATGCATTGCCTCCCAGCTCCAAATGCACCCTTCAATGTAGTGCATGCGCTGACGTGGACTTCTGCGAATCTCTCTCCTTCAGTGAGCTCGGCAAGCTCTCTCGGTAGAGGGCGCTGAAGGGACGTCGCAGGAGGAAGGGGCGCTCCTGCCATTTCCATTGAGGGCTTGGGGAGCGCGATGCGGGTGTGAGGACTGCAGTCCGCTGGGTGTGGTGACGACCTTTTCTGCAGCCCTCTCAACACAGACCCCGGAGTCTCCGAGCAGCCTGTGTGCTCTGCAGGCCTGCTGTCCGTGCTGGCTCCCAGACTTCCTCTCCAAGCTCCCCGCTCCCCTGTGGCCCCAAGGGTTCCATGCTGAGTGAGCACTTCCTGCAAGCCTCCAGTGGCTCAGGCGCTCAGAAGGCTCCTGTCCCCACTGTATGCCCATGCCATTGGTTCCCCATCGCCTGCTCCTTTGTCAGCTTACAGACAGTGGCCTGTTGCCTGCCCAGCAAATCCGGGCCAGCGGCAGCCTGACCACACCGGTGAGAGTTCTCTGCTATCAGTGTGCTGACTGCACCTCCAAGAAATCTGAACCCTTCCAAGCTTGTACTTCCTGGGGTGCACTCCCTCAGCATGAGGATACAATGCAGAGTTTCTTCATTAACTCCTCTTCTGTCCTAGAAACACTCCTTCTGGGAAAGAAGGCCAGCTTTAGCCCCAGAGGAATGTGCCCTAATTTGAAGAGCAGCTCAATTACTGCAGCACCTTGGGGACCAAGGCCAGTGGGATGAGAAATGCAGGCTCCGGTTGGTGCCATGTGCCGCTGGGCTGGTGGCAGGAGCAGCAGGGATGGTTAGCTTCCCACTCGCAAACTCCAGCCTTGAATGTTCACCTGGAGCTTGACCTGGGAGCCACTGACCATCAGTCCCTGCCTGGGTAACTCCACATGGCCTTCCTGTGGGACAGTGGAAAGTGTGTCTCCATGTCCCTGGACCAGGTGAGCTTCTCTGAGGCAGCCTCTTGGGAACAGGCTGGCCACAGCTTCAACAGTAAGAGGGCAGGGATCACAAGAAAACCAGGCTTAAAGGAACCCAAAGTTACAAACTCACTTTCTCTCCTTCGAGTCCAGTGTGTTCTGTGTTCCCTGTGCTGACCATGGCATCCTTTGGTCAGTGATACTCTTTGAAGCACTCACTCTCTCAAGCCTGAACTGGAAATACCGCCATAGCCAGGGTAGCTTGCAGCCCCAGCTCAGCCACAGGCCCTCTCATCCACCTTCCTTTATGTTTATAAATTTCCTTATGTTCTTAACTACAAGTGCATGACTTCCTAAGCAATGGCGTTGTGGTTTTATTCCTCATATAAAAGGTATTTTGCTGTGTAGAAGCTCCAGCAGCTTGAATTCTTTACTCAATGCCATGGTTGTGAGATAAGCCCATGTTGATATACGTAGCTCTAGTTTAGGGAATGGCAAACCTCCTCTGTGAAGAGCCAGATAATAAATATTTTAGACTTTGTGGACCGAGAGGCAAATCAAAGATTATGTAGGTACTTGTGTAGGTATAAGAAGGAAGACAAATTTCCCGTAAAACTTTGTTGACAAAATTCAAAATGTAGTATTATTATAATAATAATCAAATCAATTTTTTTAAATACAGATCTAGAAGAATGAAATTCTTTGGGGAGAATAACATCAAAGTGACTATTTCTTATCTGCTGCAAATATCTATCTTTATAAGTCATTCTTAGTTCTTGAGACACGCAAAAACTGGTGATGGACCAGATTTGTTTGTGGGCCATAGTTTACCAACCCCTACTCTAGTTCATTCATTTTCACTGCCGCATAGAATTCCACTGGATGACTCTAACAAAAGTTTTATCTGTTCACTGGGAGGGGAGAGGGGTGTGTTCCAGTTATTTCCATTTTTAAATTGTATTTCTATAAATATTCTAATACATATCAGTGTACTATATGTGAAGTGTTTATCTGGATAGTATACAGACAAGTAGAATTGCTGAACAGGGCATGTGTATCTTTAATGCCAAACTGTTGCCCAAAGTGGCTGTACTAATTTCTAAGAGCAGCAGCTACATTTGTCCCTGTTGCTTCACATGCTTATAAACATTTGGTATTTGAGATGTTTCAGACTTTACAAATCTGGCTGGTATACAATGCCACCTCATTTTGACTTTAATTTTCATTTCTGGATTACGAATGAGGTTAAACAGCTTTTCAAGTACTCACTGACCTTTCATATTTTGTCTTCTGTGAATTGCCTATTCATACCCTTCTCCCATTTTTCTGTTGGGTTGTTTATATTTTTCTGATTAATTTGTAAATGTTCCCCATATATTCTGTTAACCCCTTTTGGGTTTAAATGTATTGGAAATACCTTCTCTCATTTTATGGCTTCTTTTTTTCAAAAAGTATAGATCTTTTTTTGTGTGCCTTACATATGTACTTCAAAAAGTTTTTAAATTTTGCTTTTCTTTAGTGTGGTTAATTACAATATAGTTCCTAATGGTAAAACATTCTTGCATTTCTTACAAAAGTTTAACTTAATGAAGAGATATCTTAAAATCTAGTGCTAGATTCACTTTGCTAATTTGTTTTGTTTCATTGTTTAATAATTTAATATGATAGGTGGTATTGGCCTGTAATCCATCTTCTTGATTGCTTTTAGAATCAAGATTATACTAACCTAGTGAAATGAGTTACCAAATGTGACTTTCTTTTCTATCACATGTAGGAAAAATTGTATGAGATTAGAATTACCTGTTTCTTGAATATTTTGCAGAATAACCGAGAACACATTCTGATCCATTCAACCTAGTCCCAGTTTTTGTGGTTTTCTTTAATAATTATAGGACTATTCAGATGTTAGGTTGTCTTTGACAAGTTCTACAACTTTGGGAACTAGGCTTTTCCTCTAAGCTTTCAAATTCATTATTATAAAGATCTCCAAAACAGGAAAACAAGACACATGTATTTGTCACCCATGTTACTGATAATCAGTATGAAAAATGTAGTTTTGATTTTCTAACAAACCAAAAAAAGAAAAGATAACTCCATTTTTAAAATGAAGAAAAGACTTTTTGAGCACTTTAGAAAAGAGAATTAACAAAAGATCAATCAACTTGATGAAAAGATGCTCAACCTCAATAGTAATCAATGAATACATAAATTTAAAGCATACTGAAACATCTCTACATACCCTCCAAAAAGGCTAAGTTTAAGAAGAATAACAATATCAAGTGTTGATGAGGATTGGGGCAGCTGAAATGCTCATACACTGCTGGAGGAAATGTAAGTCAGTACTACCACTCTAAAAAACTGGCATATCTACTGACCAACACACCTAAGCATATGCATAACTTCATTATTCATGATAGGCAAAAACCGGAAGCAATCCACATGCTTGCTAATAGTAGTACTGATAAATATATCATAATATTCATTCAGTGGAATGCACAGGAATGAGAATAAATAAATTATAGCTACATGGAGCAACATGGAAGAATCTCGAAAATATACTGTTGAGGTAAAGCAGCAAGATTCAAAATAATACATGTAGTTTGAATCTATGCAGCATTTTAAAATGACAAAGTTAAACTGTATTGTTTGCAGTTGCACACACAAGTGGTAATTATTACAACAAAGAAGACTGGCTTACTTCCAGAAAAGACGGTGATGGCAATATCTATGTCTTGAACTTGATGGTATTTCTACAAGTATTTGCTTTATAATTACTCACTATGCTGAGCTTATATATTTTATCTGCTATTCTGTATGTATGTTGCATTTTACAAAAAAAACAAAACAGAGATGAAAGGAAAGAGGATATATACTCACACCTAAATCGTTTTTTAAAATATGGTCTAAATAGAAGAAATATTTGTGTTATATTTAGGGCCATAAGAAAAACTGCAGGTCCAAAAATACCTAAAGGAGGATGAATAAAATGTATCAGGCAGTAAACTGGAATGACTTGACGGGAGCCAGTAACAGGGGAAGTGGGGGGCATCATGGCGGAACTTTGAACCACCCCCAAGCTCTCTGTTTATCTGACTGAACACTATAAAATACTCTTCATTTTGCCTTCACAGTGCTTTATTTTTCTTCAACCAGCAAGGATATGATTAAATCTTCTAGTTTAGCCCTGTTTAATTGTTCACATTCTCATTTTAAAAATCTATTGTTAAAATATGTTGCATTGTTTTGTGGAAAACTGATCTGCAAAATGTTTGTTCTACTTTGAGACAATGTAAAAACAATTTACTGGGCAGGCACCAACTCCAACAAGAATTGGTGGGAATAATGTTGAGGAGGTGTTTTAATCCTCAGCTTTACTCAGTTAAGTCTTTCATCAGGGAGACTGGGGTTCCCTAGGGGAGGGCTCAGCCAACCCAAGCCAACCCAAGGGCACCCTCTCCACTCCAGGTCACCTTGTCGCTGACTTCTCCCCTTCCCTTTTCCATGGGGCTTGAAGTATATTTTGCGGGGTAAGAAGATAAAAACCCTAAAACTTGAATAATTTGAAATATTATTTGTGAGGGTCCTGTTATGTTGCTTCTGGATCTAAGTTCATCAACGCACAGATCAGATGAAGGGGACCCGACTCTCTTCTCACCCGCCTACTTTGGTCCCGGAATAAGGGAATTCAGAGAGCACACCAGGGAATTGGGGCTGACACGGCTCAGAGGCCCCCGTGTCCCGCCTGCCCACCTGCTCCGTGCTCTGTCTTCAGCCCCCATGTGTTCTCATGGGATTTGTGGCCCGTGACCTCAGGGGCCCGCTGCCCTGGGTTGGACTCTTGCTGTTGAGCCGCAGTTTTCCGGGAATCCGGTGGGAAGTCAGGAGCTTCTGGTTATGGCTCTGGACTTGGATAGTCAGATTTAGTAAAAGAAAACAAAATCCAGGCCTCCCAGTTAAATTCGAATTTCAAATAGACAATGAATAAATGTTTAGTATAAGATACTAATTTTAGTGTAAGAGGTTTGGTTTTTGTTTGTCTGACATTCAAATTTAAAGTTCAAAGTCAAATAAAGCTGTTTGATCTGGCAGCCCCACCCTAACCCCTGCTCGTGGTGGGAGAGCCAGACCCGAGTGACTGCAGGCAACGTCGGAGGGCTCCCTCGTCAGCAGGCTCTTCAGACACCCCTTTGAAGGCGCTTCAGGTTTCCTGCCACAGGGTTGGGAGGAGGCTGTTTAGACCAAAACCGCATAATAAAAATAATAATCATTTATATGTATGCCCTTTTGTGTGCCATTGACAACAGAATTATGAAAAAAAAATTGAAACACACAAGTGACAAAAAAGCTCCAGAAGACAAGAACTGGGAGCAGTGAGGCCACTGCCCACTTGGGAAGTTTTCCATTTCTGTGGCCAGAGCAGGCCCCAGGAGCTCTGCGAGTCAGAAGCCTCTGAAGCCTGGGAGCACACCTGGGCAACTGGTCTAGGGTCAGTAGGTGCCACTGCCTGAGCTGCCCCAACAGCTGGGCAAGGAGGGGTTTCCTGTGGCCATCCACAGGCTTCCCACGTCATGTGGTCTCATATTGATTCTGGATTGTTCATTTACATATGCCCTGGCACAGGCTGTGAATTTTATCTCAGGTGAGTTGTGTATTTCAGCCCATGAACAGGTCATCAGAAATGAGAACTATAATATGGAGAGCAAGTCATCTCATTGGGTAGCAGTTAAAAATTCTCAGTTGAATCATAAAACCAGGGGTTCAAAGGAAACTTTTAAAAGTCCCAGCCCTGGAAAATTCTGTTCTTAGGAATCACATCTTAGCTTCAAGGAGGAATTACACTGGCTTGTAAAACTTTTGATCTTGAAGTCAGACCCTGTCACTCACCTACACAAAGCACTTCAGTGGTTTCCCATTACATTTGGAATAAAATCCTAAGGCCCCGAAGTCCTCAGCTGCTTCTCCAACCTCATCTGTTCCTTACCCCTTCACTTGATTCTCACTACATGGATTTCTCTGTTCCTTCTGGAACACACCATGGCTGCTTCTCCTTCAGGGCTTTCGCGCTGGCTGTACCCTGTGATCTGAATGTGTCTTCTCCACGTCTGTGCTTGGCTCCTTCTTTCACTTAAATCAGGTCTTGGCTCAAATGCCATCCCATGCTGAGGCCTCCCCAGCTGCCCACTCACAACAGCCATCCCTACGGCCCACACCATCACTCTCTCCAGTCCTGCACTCTGCTGTACTTCTCCACCCCGTTTATCCCTGGCTGACATGACATTGCATATTTGCTGGTTTGTTGGATCACTGTCTGAATAACATGTAAGCTCTGTGAGGATAGCATCTTTGTTTTATTCTCCTCCATATCCCTAGCTCAAGAACACAGAAACAGAGACTAAGAGTTTGTGGAGAACTGAAAGAACCTCCTCGTTATCTGTTGGCAGCCTTCCCTCAATCACAACCTACACAAATGGTTGGCTCTCACATCTTGTGATATAGCAGATAACCTTTCACGGTATTGATGCAGAGACTGCAGATCTGCTGTAGTTTGGGGAGAGACCACAGAGCACTGCAGGGAAGTGATGATAAGTGGCCACCCCAGAACTGACCAGACCACCTTTTGCACCAGACTTGGAAAACACTGAGCTGAGGAGGGAGTAGACTCGCTTTGCTGGAATATATCCGCCATTGCCCAGATTCTGGACGACGCTGGAATAAAAGGAAATGGCAGTCTGAAATGGAAATGGCTAGATTTCTAATCCCTAGTGGACTCTATTCGCTCTGGTTGAAATGAGGGGGTGAACCTGAGGCCTTCTGGCACATCCTAATCACCAGTTTAGGAGCCTCATTGGTTAAAGAGTGAAGCCGTGACCTTTGACCTGAGGGACACAGATGTGAGGGGGATGGCAGAGGACCTGGGGATCCTGCAGGGTCTAGTACTGCTGGTAGCTACTTCCTGAATGAAACTGAGCAATAGCAGTTGTGTAATGTCACCAACCCAGCTGTCCCGGTAGAAAGACAGAGGGAGGGCTATAACTGGGGGAACAATGGGGGATGTGGCTGATATTGCTGTTCCCAGTAGTTATGTTCTATAATGCTGCCATGATCACTGGGCTAGTGAATACTGAGCCTTTGCTCCTAGGGGAAATATAGGGTTAGGTTCCTGCAAACTCCTAGGGGAAATACTGCGTTAGGTTCCTGCAGACCCCTGGTCACAACAGTTTGGTTAATAAATGACCTTACATTGTTTCCACTTAATGACACATTAATCAGTACAAATTGCTGATGCATTAACATGGAACTCACAGGCAACAGCACTATACCCCAGGCCTGAATGAAACTTCTCTCACACACCTATTTTCCTTGGCAGGCACATCACAACCTTCTTGCTCTTAGGAAAACTAAACAGCACTTCAGTATTGTGCTTCAGAGCCATTTTAAGCAGCAAAGACACCAAACAAACAAAAAAAGCACAAAAATGTGAAAAATGTGTCAAAACAGATCAGGAAAAGGATGCTTGTTTACAGTATGAGAACTGGAATAGAAAGGCAGGGACACGCTATTTTGCCTCAGCTGGGAAGAGGGACACTGATGACTCCAATTTCCCCTGCTCTGCAGGCTTGCAAATGACCATAAAAGCACTGTAAGTATTGATTTGGGGGTTCTAAACAGATTGTAACAGATAGGCAAATTCACAAATACAGACCCCATGAATAATGGGGCTGACCCGTGCATTCTCAAATGGTTTTTAACTGTGAATAACCTTGTTTAATTAACACATGCGGTCCGCATGTGGAGTTCTCACCACAAGGCTCATGTGAGGACTCAGCTTGGAGTTCTGGGGTTCCTCCCAGCTAACCAGGATCGTTCATGTTCAGAGGACAGGGTCTCAGACTACTCACTCCTTGCACCAAGTGCCCTCCCAGTGACTGAACTGAAGTTGAGATTTTCCTTAGTAAAATTGTACAAAGGACTGACTTTATGAAACTTCTGTTGAAAGATGTATATAAAGGGGCACAATACCTGGCTAGATAGAAAGTTGTGATTTTGGGCTGGGCGCGGTGGCTCACGCCTGTAATCCCAGCACTTTGGGAGGCTGAGGTGGGTGGATCACCTGAGGTCAGGAGTTCAAAACCAGCCTGACCAACATGGTGAAACCCTATCTCTACTAAAACTACAAAAATCAGCCAGGTATGGTGGTGAGTACCTGTAATCCCAGCTACTCAGGAGGCTGAGGCAGACAGAATTGCTTGAACCCGGGAGGCAAAGGTTGCTGTGAGCTGAGATGGCACCACTGCACTCTAGCCTGGGCAACAGAGCGAGACTCCATCTCAAAAAAAAAAGTTGTGATTTTGAATATTCCGGATGATCACAAAAATCAATCCCTTCTAAGGGGATGTCTAATTTTTAAAGACACTGAATTGAAGTCTATAGAGATAACACAGCTGAGGCTTAAATATCCATTTGCCTCAAATATATTTTTGTTTCATGAAAAATGACCTTCCTTGACTGACAACATTGGGCAAGGGTTCTGCAGTATGTGGGACCTCTCCACTGCTCCTGTCTTGGGAAGGGGAAGGAGTTTTGGGGGTTAGTTTAGGGTCTTGGCCTGAAGCCTCGTTTTTGTTGCTGTTGTTATGACAATAGATATCAGTATGACAGTGTTAGCTGAAAGAAGGAAATGTTGATTAATATCCACTTACATTACAGCAAGGCTTAAAAAAAAACAGTTAGAAATATTCACATTAACTCATGGTCTTAAAATTGACTTTCTTCAGCCTGGCCAATATAGAGAAACTCCGTCTTTACTAAAAAGTACAAAAATTAGCCGGGTGTGGTGGCATGCACCTGTAGTCCCAGCTACTCAGGAACCTGAGGCAGGAGAATTGCTTTAACCTGGGAGGTGGAGGTTGCAGTGAACCTAGATCTCACTACTGCACTCCAGCCTGGGTGACAGAGCAAGACTCCGTGTCAAAAAAAAAGAAAAAAGAAAAAAAGAAATTGACCTGGTTCAAAAAAAAATTGAACTAGGTTCACACCAAAGTCCCTATAAGTGCTGGCTGCCATTTCTGTTGGAAGGGCTAGGCCACACCAGGCAGGTATGGAGGAGACCAGCCTGGTGGGGCTCTCCCTGCTGCAGGGGAGCTATCAGGGTCTGCACACACCACAGGGCAGGAGCCAGTGTAGAGAGTGGCTAGCACACCTGAAGAGCTCCCAGATTCCATCATCTGTTCCGTTGATTACCCACCCCCAGAATGGAGGCTTTAAAAGTAGCTTCTGACATACAAACACCTGCTCACACAAATAAATTGTCTGACTAATGACAGCTACTGTCGTTGACACTCTGGACATTGATGGCACATCTCTTAGAGCTCCTGGAGATCCAGGCTTTCAGCCCAAGAGCTCACTTCCTCTCACCCTGCTAGACTCAGTGCCACCATGCTCGACTCAGGGGCTTGGTGATCCTGACATGAACACTTAAAGGGAGAAACAGAGGCAGGAGTTCAAGATGTTTCCCCCAGAGGGTGCAGAAATTCCTCCACTCATTCAAAATCATCTAACTCTCTGCCCCCTTGGCAGAGTACCATGCCTGGCATCACTGCCAGTGCACACTATCTGCAGGGAAAAGGAAGGGGGTGTCCAAGTGGTGGGCTTGGAGCGTGACTTGAGCTGGAAAAATACTTGTATTACCCCTGTGCAAACTAAGATTTAACTTAAGGCCACCTGGAAGTCAGCAAGGAGGGGGAGGAGACCCATGCCCCTCCCATCTCACCCCACCTGCCCCAGGGTACAAGGCCCCAACTTTCAGAGATGGACTCCTCCCAGTAGCACACAAAGGCCCAACCCAGTGTTCAGAAAGAGCGACAGTGAGTGTCCAAGCTATGCGCTGACCCTGTTCCAAGGAGAATGGCCTCTGGGCTGGAAGGCTGAGATGAATGTACGGAGGATCATGCCAAAGCCATCCCCTGGACGAAGGGAAGGGAGTACCAAGCCTGCCTTGCCCTTGCCAGATAAGAGACAGTGATGCAGGCTTGTATTTATGTTGATAAATATCAGTTTCCCGAGTGGGTGGTGTCTGTGAGAGTTGAGAGTGTTCCAAATAGATCCTGGAATTGTGTTTGTCAAGCTCAAGCAGATGAGAGACCAGCATTGGCTGATGGGCCCTTCTCTGCAGCAGGCAGGCCTCGTCCTCTTCTTGTACTTCATTCACAAAATAACTGCAGTGATGCGTGCACTGTCCACAGCTGCGCAGAGCTCCAGGCCAAAAGCTTCCAGGACTTCCAGTCTAGATTCTCTCTCCTGCACCCTCCCTCCTTCGTAAATCCTTTCTTAGTCTGCCCTGGAGTTGACAGTCACTGGAAGGCACGTAGAGAGTGAGGCTGTAGGAAAAGAAAAAGTCAAAAGGGAGAAATTAAGAGGGGTCCTTGAATCTGGGTAATTCATGAGCTGAGCGAAATATACCCAGCCCCCTGTATCCTCGGGTTCTGCATCCATGGGTTCAACCAGCTGGGGATTAAAAATATTGAAAAAGCAAACAACAAGAAATGGCACAACGTTAAAAACTATATACTAATTGTGTTAATAGAATGTCATGAGCAGCCCAGTCAGACATAACCAAGTCCACACACCTGTATCCTTCCACAAGGTCAGACTTTTGCTGATGCTGTTTCAATCATAAAAGCCACAAGCTGCATGGGGTTCCCAAGGAGGCCATTCCCCTTGGTACCACCCATTCACTCCGTGGTCAGAGCCACGGGCACACAGGCTCAAGCCACTCCCCAGGTCAGTCAGTATCGCAAACCATACATCATAGTATACCTAATCAACATATAAACGTTATAGATTAAACATTCCACAACCAACAAAGTAACATTTAATATCAAGGGGAAAGGGATAGAAAAGGGTTAACGAAGCAGTCTAGGAAGAGCCATGTGAACACAAAGAACATCCTGGCCTGATCTGGGCGATCTGTCAGCATCTTGCAAGGAAGAGTCTTTGATGTGGGCAGAGACTTCAGTGACAGATGCTGGGTGCTTATCACAAATGATGGCAAGACGGCGTCTGTTAAGTCAGCTGTTTCGAGCTGCTAAAGTCCTGCTCATGTTGTGGCCACAGAGTCCTCTGGTGAGGACTGACCATGGAAGAGTGTGCTTGGTTATGTCCTTGCCTGATTGAATGCAGTCTTTATTGATTAGGCAAAACATTTGGTGCTTGCTGGCACGTTGCCTTTAGAAATCTAAGAAGGAGCCTTTTTCTAGGATGGAGTTACTTACATCAAGGATGCTTTAGATGCAGGGGGAAAAAGGAAAATTCTGTACAATATTTTAAAGAAGTCTATCCTGAGCCAATGTACATGACCATGGCCTGGGGAGCAGTCTCAAGAGGACCTGCAAAACTACACCTGAAAAGGTGGGGTTACTCTCTAAGTGGGGGACTTAGGTGTCACAGGCAGGTTTTAGGGATTCTTTAATTGGCAATGGGTTGAATGACTTAAGCGTTATGTACAGATGAAGTCAGCAAAAGGAATGCTTAAGTTAAGGAGGTCAGCTCTCTGGGATGTGATGCAATACAGAGTCAGATTGGGAAATAGCCCCATTATTCCAGGTTAATAAAACCCCCTTTAATGAGATATTACAGTGTGTAGGGCACAGCATTTACTATGCATGGCCTTAGGTCGTGTTTATAATTTGGTTGCCTTATTGCGACAAGCAGTCTATTTTGCCAGTCTTATGATCCCTGTTTTAATCTCAATGCTGGTCAATTGTCCCAGAAATCCAAACAGAGGAGGAATAATAAGATGTGTTCAATCTCCCCTCCCGTCAGAGCTGGGACTTTAGTTTTTCAAGTTTCTCAGGAGTCGCCTTGGCCAAAAGCAGGTCCATTCAGTTGGTTCAGGGGCTTAGGATCTTATTTTTAGTTCGCAGTTTAAAATCAATACAGTATAACAACTATTTACATACCATTTACATTTTATTAAGTATTATAAGTAATGTAGAGATCAATTAAAGTATACGGAAGGATGTGTGTAGATTATATGCAGGTACTATGTCATTTTATATAAGGGGCCTGAGCATCCGAGGATTTTGGTATCTGCAGGGAGCCCTGGAACCAATCCCCCTGGAACTGAGGGACAGCTCTAATGCTGAGAAACTGAACTGGCTTGGAAAGAGAGGAGACCCAGGACTTGAGCCTGCCGAGGAGCTGAACCCAAGGGCAAGAGCTGCGGGCAGCTGGGCTGGAGAGGAGGAAGGGGGTGACTTTGTTTCCAACTGCCCCAGAAGAACCCCTCTCCCCGCACATCCCCAGCTTCCTTTCCTTTTTCCTCCCTGCTCTGCTCCCTTCCTTCCTCTCCTCCTCTTGGGAGGTGGCCAGGGACACAGGTCAGTGCCTGGCTCAGAGGAAGACACCTGCAGTTTGTGGACGGGTCTTGGGATGTGGATGCCCGGAGTCTTGTGTACCTTCCTGGGGTGTTGCCCACTCCAGTGCCCACTCCCTAATCACCCCTCTTCTTCCTCCTTAATCCTCTCTTGCAGGTAGTGGAGGATGAGGAACCCCTCAGGAAGGAGGGCAGTGACTCTGGGTTTGCCTAGGGCTAGGGCTAATGGCCTCTCACTGACCTGTGCCTTTGTACTTGTGGCCCGGGCAAACACTGATTACATCAGCTTTGATTTCTCATGGGTGGGCAGCCTTGGGCATCTGCCAGAATGAAAAGAGCCTGGAGCAAGGACACGGGAATCTGAATCTCGGTGAGGTCCCAGGACCACTCCGTCCTTCTTCCCTGTGTCTCTCCTCCCCAGCAGGAACATAGCAGCCTGAGGGAGAAGGATTTTGCAATGTTAGAAAGAACATTGGAAAGAATGACTGCAGCCTGTCTCCACCATCTACAGGGGTGCTAGAAGTGAAAAGATGCATTCGAGGCTATAGGCAGGTAGACAGCAGAGCCAGACTGAAATTCACTCCTCCTGATTTGGAGTTCAGAGCTCTTCTGTGGCAACATTTTGATGAATAAAATCACGAGTTCTGTGTCTTTCAAAATTCCCTGTGAAACCTAGTGCCATCCTCTGAACTTGGAGCCAACTGACCTTTGTCCCTGAGGCAGAGACGTGGTCCATGGGCCCAATCCAGGTCCTCAAAGGGAGAGCAGGTCTGAGCCCTTGTCCTCTGAAGTGAGAAATCTCATCTCCCACTACAGACCTGCCAGGGCCCAGGAGAGCTCGACCCACCCAGGCACACCACAGCAGCAGAAATGGCTTGGGACACAGGAGTATGGAAGAAGATGTTTCAGGAGTTAATGAGGGAGGTGAAGCCATGGCACAGATGGAACCTGACGCCAGACAGAGGCCTTCTTCTCAACGTCCTGAAGCCAGGGTGGATACAATACCAGCAGTGGACCTCCGCCAGGTGAGGGGGATGCAACGGCATGCATTCCAGAAAACTCTTGCTCATTTCTTACTAGGTTTACCTGTTACTTTTATTGTTCATTTCCATGCTTGCAAATTGAAGACTGTGGGAAGTAAGATGCCCATCATCCAAGAAATTTTAACTTCGTTAAAGACTGTTTTATCACTATTACAATGAACCCCAAAATAAGAGCAGGCCTGAGCACCATTGAGAGCTAATGCCTGGATACAGAGAACTCAGTCTGTGGGGGCGGGGACAGGGAGCAGCCAGGAAAGGGGAGGGGAGGAAGGGCAGCTGTTGCCCCCACAGGGTAGTGTATGTGCCCCCTGCCAAGGGAGACTCCTGGACCCATCATGGAGCCCCTAGGAGGAGTGATTCACAGCACGGAGGAGACCCCCTGGGGGAAGCTGGAGGAGCAGGGGACCTGGGCACCAGGCAGCAATCCTGCCCCTTTCAACTCTGAGCTGAGAGAATCTTTTTAAAATAGGAGTCTTAGAAATCATTCTAAGCCTCATCCTCTCTTTTCCAGGTGGGAGTGGGGAGCCCCAAGGCTTGGGAGGGTGAGGGGGGTGATTACCCACAGTGCACAGAGGGTGAAGGTAGGGGACTCTGTCCCACCCACTGCCCCCTCCCGGGGAGAGTCTACACAGAGGGAACAGAGCTCTTCTGCTGGCCTATGGCTTTCCCAGGCCAGGAGCTGCCATAGGGACCATTGCACCAAAGTCTCAGTCCATTAATCTGTGGGAAGTTTGAACTCTGAGCCAGTACAGAAGCAGAGCACTGAGACCCAGGGGATGGCAGTGGACTGCGGCTCAGCAGGGCCCAGGCCCCTCTGCACTGCTGACTGTGGGTGGCTCCTACCAAGGTGCTCTTGCAGTTGTCACATCTTCTTGGCCTCTCCCTCTCATTTCAACCTTGCATTCACCCTGCGAGGTGCTGCTAGAGTCAAGGAGCAAACCCTGGTCTAACTCATTCTCCTCAACCCTCTCCAATTCATAACCCGCAGCCTAATTTCTCTGTAACCAGGCATCAAGTCAAGGCTAGGCTCAGCTACAGTGACACATAAACCTGGTAATATCACTGATCTAACCTTACATGTGGCTCCCGAGGTCACCAAGGCAGAGGAAGAGAGAGCTGGAATGTCTTACCAGGGCTTCTGTGACCACATCTGGAAGGAACATATATCACTGCTGGCTTCATCTCATCAGCCAACTGGTCCCAAGGCCACAACCTCCACTGCAAAGGGGCTGAGAAGTGGGAGGGAGTGCATGGATAATTTGGTGAGGACTAAATGTCTCCGCCACACTTTGCAGCCCTCTGCCTCTCCCATAATTCCTCCCCTGGATGCAGCCATGTGCTTCCTGCCTTCTCTCTCTACCTCCTAACATGTATCTGTCCAGATACCTTAGCTCAGAAAGTTGCCCTCCTCCCTGCTCAGACAAGGTGTCCTTCCCTTGTACCCTGTCTGAAGCCAGTGGCATTCAAAATATGAAGTTTTCCAGGCTACCTTGTGCAAAGGAACTGGGTTGGAGGGGAACAAATGAAGAGAGAGTTGGACACTGCGATCTCCCTGCAACACTGCGGACCGGGAACCCGGGGTGGCCAAGGGAAAGGCAAAGGCGTTTCTCTAGGAAAACGCTGGCCCCTTCGGGCTCCAGCTGCCAACCCATGAGTCTACAGCTTAATCAACACCCACTTGTATGCACTTGTAGATTTCAGAGTTCTGAACTGAATTGGCTGCTGTCGCACTTGTGGCCTCTGTCTTATTTGAAGAAGCTTTGCTTGTAATCAGGAGACCAGAGTCCTAGTCATGCCTTTTACCCCCACTGGGTCTCTGGACAGGAGTTTCCAGAGTGTGCCTCATCCCCAAGATGAGCACTCTGGACTTAGGCAATGCCCAAGGTCCCTCCCAGCTCTGCCAGCTTGCGATTCACTGTTTTCATAGCAGACACTGTGGGGCATGCAGTGCGTGGGTGGCACGACGGAGACAGGAACAAGGTCTTAGTAATTTCTTCCACCACTGAGCCACAGCCCCAGTCAGGTCATGTCTCCGTTCGGTTGGTAGCTCCTCTTTCTCTCTGGTGGCACCCCGTG
This sequence comes from Cacajao melanocephalus, assembly GCA_963573385.1. Taxonomy (NCBI): domain Eukaryota; kingdom Metazoa; phylum Chordata; class Mammalia; order Primates; family Pitheciidae; genus Cacajao; species Cacajao melanocephalus. The sequence continues at coordinate 96,030 of CAUYLG010055363.1, forward strand.
ACGTGGCCACATGGAGCCAGGCTGAGGCTCTCTTCCGTCTCCACAGGTTCCAGTGTTCCTCCTGCTCTCACAATTGGAACTCTAGCCAAGTTCTGGTCCTTTTCCACATGCACTGGAGTGAGGAGAAGTCCAGGGGCCAGGTGAAGATGAGGGTGTTTACCCAGAGATGTAAGAAGTGCCCCCTACCTCTGTTTGAGGCCCCTGAGTTCACGCAAGAGAACACCTCAAGGGTCCTGAAAAACCTGGTCTTCCGAATTCTGAAGAAATGCTATAGAGAAAGATTTCAGTTGATAGAGGAGGCTCCTGTGATCAAGAACATCTCTCTGGAAGGGTCCCATGAGAGTGACCACTGTGAGGCATGTCTGCAGGGCTTCTGTACTGGGCCCTCACAGGTTATGAGCCTCCCCCAGTCTTCGACCCCAAGAGTATACTCCATTTGCAAGGTGGAGGAGGGAGTTGAGCCCTGGCCCTCAAGAGAGAATGGCTGTTCCAATGCATGCCAGAACCACACCTGCAGGAACTTAAGCATTTCCTGCTGTTGTTTCATTCTCATTGTTATCGTGATCGTTGTTGTGAAAACTACTATATGAGCCTTGGAAACATGATGCCAAGTGGAAAAAAAAATCAGATGCAAAAAGTCACATGTTGTATGATTTCATTTTTGTGAAATGTCCAGAATAGGTAAATTTATTAGATGAATTGCTAGCAGGGCCTGGGAAAAGCAGGAGATGGGAAGCAACTATTTAATCCTGATGGGGTTCCTTTTGTGGGGGAGAGTGGCGTGATGCAGATGTTTTGGACTGAGATAGAGGTGTGGTTGCACAACACTGTCAATGCAGTAAATGTCATTGAACTGTTCACTTTCAATGATTAATTTTGTGATGTGACTTTCACATCAGTTTTTTTTTTAAACAGACCTTTACAATTGTGTTCACTCTCAAGAGAACTGAGTCTGAAGTGTCTGTGATTCATAAGCCATTTGGAAATCTTGTGAAGCCCTGTGGGCCCCCTCACCAGGGAATTTTGCACAGACACTCTGAGGTCAGACTGCAAAGGCGTTTGCAGTCAAAAGCATTGGGGTGAAAACCTGGGTTCTCCAACACTGGTCTCCACGGAGGGAGGTGTGCAGGCCACTGAGGGGTGAGGGTAGGATGTGCCACCAGGTCTTTCTTTTTAAAGATAATGTAATTAGTGTAAATTGTTGGTTAACAGGGAACTCACAGGCAATAGCACCATAACCCAGGCTTGAAGGAAGCTTCTCTAACACATATATTCTCTCCATAAGGCACAGCACGGCCTTCTTACTCTTAGCAACACCAGAAAGCACTCTACACTATGCTCAAAGGCCATTCGAAACAGCAAAATCACCAACAGAAGCACAAAAACGCAAAACGCATGGCAAAATAGATCAGGAGAAGTACACTTGTTTACAGCACAAGAGCTGGAACACACAGGCCCTGCTCCGGCTCAGTTGGGAACACAGGTGCTGGTGACTCCAATTTCCCCTGCTCTGCACATGTCTGTGAAGGACCACAAACAAACCGTGAGAACTGGTTTCAGCAGATAGGGGTTACTCATAGATTTCAGCAGGCAGGCAAAATCACAAATAGACTCCACGAATAATGGGACTGACCTGTGCATTCTCAAATGGCTTTGAACTGTGAATGACTCTGTTTCACTAACACATGTGGAGTTCTCACCCACAAGACTCACGTGACGGCTGCCAGCTTGGAGCTCTAGGATTCCTACCAGCTAACCAGGATTTTTCATGTTCAGAAGACAGGGTCTCAGAAACTATTTGCTCCTTAGACCACGTCCTCCCAGTGACTGAACTGAAGCTGAGATTTTTCTTAGTAAAATTGAACAAAGGATTGGCTTTCTGAAACTTCCATTGAAAGATGGATGTGAGGGGGCACAGTACTTGGCTAGATAGAATGTTCTGATTTTAAATATTCCGGATGACCATAAAAATCAATCACTTCTAAGGGGATACCTAATTTCTAAAGAAGTAATTGAAGTCTATAGAGACAATACAGCTGAAGTCTTAAACAAACATTTTGTTCCCTAGGATGTTTTTGTTTAGTGGAAGATGACCTTCCTCAACTGAAAAAAACCAGGCAGGAGCTGCTTCTCTGTGAGACCTCTCCACCACTCATGTCTTGGGAGGGAAAGGATTTGAGGTTGGTTCAGGGTCTTGGACCAAAATCTAGTTTTTGTTGCTGTTGTTTTTATGACAATATATATATCAGTATTTCTTTTTTATATTATTCTATTTCGAGACAAAGTCTTGCACTGTCACCCAGGCTGGAGTATAGTAGTGGGATCTTGGCTCACTGCAGCCGCCGTCTCCCAGATTCAAACAATTCTCTTGCCTCAGCCTCCCGAGCAGCTGAGATTACAGGTGCGTGCCACCACGCCCAGCTAATTTTTGTATTTTTAGTAGGGATGGGGTTTCACCATGTTGGCCAGGTTGATCTTGATCTCCTGACCGCAGCCTCCCAAAGTGCTGGGATTACAGGTGTGAGCCACCATGCCCAGCCTAAAATTTACTATTTCATATTGCATGTTTTTATAATGTATGCAAATATATTAGAATAATGGTATGCATAAGTCCTCAGAGGATGCATGAATAACAAATATACATACATTTGGAGTGCATCCTCAATTTTTTAAAACTTGTTGTGCAACCAAAAACATTGGGACCGACATTGTGGGCTGGATGATCACAAAAATAATGAAAAAGAAACACTGAGGACTCCCAGTCTAAAGGAGCAAATGTGGAGGTCTGTGGACAGATTCTTACCAGGTGTATTCGTCCATTCTCACACTGCTATGAAGAAACACCTGAGACTGGGTAATTTATAAAGAAAAGAGGTTTGATTGACTTACAGCTCTGCATGGCTGGAGAGGCCTCAGGAAACTTACAATCATGGTGGAAGGCACCTCTTCACAGGGTGGCAGAAGAGAGAATGAGTCCCAAGCAAAGGGGGAAAAGCTCCTTATAAAACCATCAGATCTCATGAGAACTCACTAACTATCACAAGAACAGCATGAAGGTAACTGCCCCTATAATTAAATTACCTCCCACCAGATTCCTCCCATGACACGTGGGGATTATGACAACCACAATTCAAGATGAGATTTGGGTGGGCACACAGTCAAGACTTATATCACCAGGACTCTGAAACCAAATCAGTATTTTGAACACAGTCTGTCTTGATTAATGAAATTAATTTTTAAGACTCCTTCTCGCACCTTTTTTAATCTAGAAATGTGAATTCTTCCATTTATGCAATGGAAATTAGTGTAATAGACACAGTCAATGACTTCTTTTACTTACCCCCCTCCCCATCCCTATCCTCTTCTCATCTGCCCCTCCCCGTCAACTGGAGTTGTGCCTTGCCTGCACCCTGCTGCTCCCTCTGGGGCACATTGCATCCCACATTGTCCTTCTGGAGTGTCATTCTGGCAGTTCACATCTCCCACCTGTCCCCTCAAACCACACCTGCAACCATGCCTTGGATAATTTTTCTTTCTCACTCCTGGCTTTTGCTCACAGATTCCCTCTGCTTCTTCTTAGCTACTCATGAGACCATGTCCATCTTTTAATCCCCTACTGGAGCACCAGTATCCCTGTGATGCCTCCTTTCATCCCTCTGGTGAGAGTTTCATTCTGCTAGTGCTGGTTGTCCATCTACGTACCCCCGGTTCTATTCCATCCAGTTCTAGTGCTGATTGGCTTACTAGTGAACCAGGAGCATCTGAGGCAGGCCCAGTTCCCTTCACCTCTCCCTGCTTCCTAACCCAGGGAGGAGCCTCTGCACAGCTGTGTGAGCTGAAGGAAGGGCTGTGTGGTGAGTGAGGCTGCCACATTTGGACTGAGCACTGCTGGGCTCTCTGCACGCCATCTGGCCATGAACAGCTTCAAAATGAAAATGGTGTTTTCCACTTTACCTATTTGCCATTTCTCTCCTTATGTGTATTAATGGGCTATCCTAGCTCGCTCTTTGGCAAAGGACACACTTGTTTCTGAAACTGAAAAAGATGTGTGTTTGATTCATGTGGAAGAATGAGTGACCAAAACTTGATAAACAAGTTGGGAAAACATGACCACAGGTGAGCCTGGCCTTAGCAGACATCACCACTGTGGTAATCAGCATACAGAGTGCTGGCTCAGGGACAGGCAGCTCTGCAGAGCAAGCTGGGCAAAGGCCAAGGCCAGCTGGAGGAGGGTTCCTATGCTTGGAGAGGGGTGAGAGCAGCAGGCTGGGCAATTTGGCTTGGTTTTAGACATCAAGACCTACCCGAAGCTGGGGCATACTTCACATTTGCTCTTACTCATGGGTTGTGTAGCGCATGCTGGCAAGACCGTTAATCCTAGGGTGAGGTTTTCTGTGGTCTCGCCTGGAAGTCGGCGGGGGCGGGGGGGAGTTGAAGGGGGGGCAGGGGGGTGGGGGGCCAGGGGTTGGAGTGGGGGGTGGGCAGGGGCGGGGGGGGTGCATAAAGCACCAGCCTTGCCCCCATACGCACTCCCTACTAGGCATTCGCTCCCATTTCTGACTTCCCAGCACAGCATGGCTGCCAAAATTCCCATGCAAGGCTTTAGCCTCCCACAGGCTGGCTTTGTTTTCCCTTAAAACAGCACATCTTGGTAATCAGCCAATGAAGGAAAAATTGAATGCAGCATTTTGAGCCTCTTCCCTTCAATTCCTTTCTTTCTGGGATTTTGCCTTTAAATTCCAGGCGCCTAGGCAGCCTCAAATTCTGACTCTTGTCTCCTCAGTCAAGTGAAATAATCACTTTCTGCTTTGCTTTATTTCCTGGGCTGCAATTCAGAAACTCTTCAAGTAAACCTGGGGCACATGGGGCCTGCCCAGCTCCTCCAGAGGACGGGCTCCTCGAAGCCTGTCCACGCTGTTGCTCTCCAGTGCTCTTCATCTTTTGTTTTCTTGGTTTTGCCTAACTTTTGTAGCTATTTTTGGTGATAGGAAGGATCCAAACCTAGCTACTCTGCAGTGGACAGAATCAGAAATAATTCTGGAGTTGTTATTCCAAAATCTCAATAGAATTGTCAAATTTCTCACATACAGTCAAGGCTACTGCCTTCTAATATGGGAGTAGAGGTGAACACTAAGCCAGCCAACTTAGAGAATTTCCTTCCTCTTGTATAAACATCACCTTCATTTTGGCAGTGCTATCTAATAGAGTTATAGCATATCAGTCACATAGGTAACATAAATGTTTTCAGTAGCCACATTAATTTTTTTTTTTCGGTAGAGACAGGTCTCACTCTGTCACCAAGGCTGGTCTTGAACACCTGGCCTCAAGCAATCCTCCTGCCTTAGCCTCATGAATTGCTGGGATTATGGGCCTAAGCCACCATGCCTGGCTAGTAGCCACATCTTAAAAAGTAAACAGAAGCAACTGAAATTAATTTTCATGACTTATTTTATATACCTCAATGTATGCGAAATATTATCATTTTAACATGTAATCAAATATCACAATTATTAACTAGAGATTTATTCTTATTTTCATACTAAGTCTTTGACAGTGTATTTTACACTTACCACACAATTCAGATGTTACATTTTCATACTTGATCTGCGTTGAGAGTTCATAAAATTTACAATTGAAAAATTAGTTTCACATGTGCAAATTGTTCCAAACATAATCAATGTTGTCGAATAGCTGAATAGATATTCCATTTTAAAATTTAAATTTAAGTAAAATTAAATATCATTTTCTTGGTCACATCAGCTACATTTCAAGCACTTAATAGCCACGTGTGGCTAGTAGCCGCGTGGTGAGCAGCACAGATCTGGGACACTTGGATGAAGGAAATTTTGCACTTGCGGGCTCCCAGCACATCCCTGGGCTTCTTACCTGTATCTGATTGTGACTGTCTTCTCAGCCCTGTGGCTGCCAGCACATTCTAGCCAGCTTCTTCCAGTGTTGGGACAAGAGTGACTTTATGTTAAATGCTAATCTGTCATCCAACTTCTGACTAACCCCGAGTGCAGGAATGCCTCCAAAACTTCTAGTTGATGTATTGCTCTTTATGTAGGAACACGTAATCATTGCAAGTTCCCTCCAAAACAACCCTCGTTGTTGCAGAAATCATAGGCGGGGATGCCCACAGCACCCTGCACATTCCTTCTACAGCCCAGACCTTTTTTATTGAAGATACAAGCCCTAGGTCTGGAGGGTTGCGATGTGGTGATCTGCGTGTCTTGCAGCTGCAAAAGACCACACTTCTGTCCGCAAATTCCCCCTAAAAAAATCACCCAATACTAACAAACTGGATTTATCTGCCTCTTTCTTTGGTTTCTTGGCTCCTATGGCATTCGGGGATCGCTTTCCGTGTACAGCCTTTTCACGGAACACCCGATCATTTACTGTGATTTGCTTCTAAACACTTCAGTATAGACACTGTGTGTGTCTGTGTGTGTGTGTGCATGTGTGCGTGTGTGCATGTGTGTGTATGTGTATCTGTGTCATCTATACCTTGCGGGCCATTGCACCCATCCCAGAGGTGGTCAATTAGCATTCATTAGCAACTAATTGGAATCCTCACTCAAGACAGCTGTGGTAAGTTTCAAATATTTCTGCAAGGGGGTCATTGTTAATTAACATAAAAGATATCAGAAATTACCTGTATTGGTGAAATAAGTGATGTTCACCACATATGGTTGTGCTGGTACCTTCCCCTTTCCCATGAATGTGGTAGAAGGATCAGAAGTGCCCAGTGGTCCAGTGAAACCCGTGCCCTGGTTTAAAACCCCGGCCCTGTGTTCCCCACTAAACAGAGGACATCGTAGCCTGACACAGTGTTCCTGCCATCAGAGCACATTTCTGTCTGCCAGGAGGGGCATATACAGGAGCATGTCTGGGCCACCTGAAAACCCAAAGACTCACAGACCAGGTGGCATGACAAGGGACCTGCTTGCCAATGACTGTTTACTCCCATGCAGAATTCAGTCTTTGCTTCTTGGTAGCGAGGTTCTGGGGAAGGCAACTAATATCTGCTGATAAACACAGGGAGAACACAGTGAGTAGGGAAGACCAGACCTGCTTGGGTGACTCCAAACACGGGTTAGTGGGTTGGGTTTTCTTATTTTCTTGAATTCGTGGAAGTAACAAAATACGCTAACAGTAACACAGGGCTAGAGACAGTTCAAGTTTAACGTAGGAAATGATCTTTTCTTAAAAATAATTTGGTTCTTATTCCTCAAGGAATTCCCCAAAGAGTTTTCACCTAAATATTAGTCTTTTCTCCTAAGTCACTCCTATCTCATTCAGTTACAAGATTTTTCCACTTCTTACAGGCTCAGACATTGCTCCCCAAATTCATGTCACATGTGGATGAGAGTAGCCTTCTGTGTAATCAGGGCTCTCCACAGAAACAGAACCACTAGGATACACAGATGCTCCTCAACTTATGATGGGGTTATGTCCTGATAGACCCACCATAAGTAGAAATACCATAAGTCAAAAAGGCATTTAATACATCCCACCTACCAAACATCATAGCTGAGCTTAGCCTAGCCTAGCCCACCTTTAACATGCTCAGAACAGCAATGGGGAAGACTCCCTTACTGCCTTTGGCTAGCCTGGGAAAATGTCAAAATTCCCACTTTAAAGTATGGTTTCTACTAAATATATATCGCTTTTGCATCATTATAAAGCCAAAAACAATAATAAATTGAAGCATTCTGAGTCAGGGGCCATCTGCGTATAGATTTATGAGGAGAATGTGGAGTCCTAATTAGGGAAAATGAGTCAGGCTGGAGGGACCAGGGGAAAACAGAGATAAAGCAAGTGAGTTATAGGTCTGCCTTTCTTCATGGTCCAGGACATATGGCCAAATGTCCTACGTAACTCAAAAACTTTCTGCTTACCATCAAATGCCTCAATTTATCAAATACTCTGGCTGACAGAAGAATGCAAGTTGAGGTCCCTGCTGCTTTGGCGTTATCAACCAGCTCAAGTTCCGTTCTATAAAGTCTCCAGCAAGCCTTCGTCTCCTTGCAGTCAGCTCCTCTTCTGCTGATCCTGCCCGTTGCCTTCTTGCAATAGAAGTATTTCATACTTTCTATAATAAATCTACCTTTGTTTACCTACAACTGCCTTGTAAATTCTTTTACCTCCTCACCACCAGCCCAGATAGTCACCACTCACCTGTGACAGGGATTTACTATGAAATGGGTTCAGGTGATTAAAGACTCCAAAAAGTCCCACAATCTGCAAGCTGGAGAACCAGAAAGCCAGGGGTGTAATTCAGTCTGAGTCTGAAGGCCTGAGAACTGGAGGTGTGGAGGCACACGTGTAAAACCCGGAGTTCAAAGGCCTGAGAGCTCTGAGTTTGAGAGCAGGAGGGCAGGAGAGGATAGATGTCCCAGCTCCAGAAGGGTGGATTTGCCCCTCCTCCACCATTTTATTCTGTCTGCCCACCCACATCGGGGAGGGCAATCTTCTTTACTCAGTCTACTGATTCAAATATAAACCTCTTCAGGAAACACCCTCATAGACACACCCAGAAATAACATTTCACCAGCTATAACATCTGGGTATCTCTTAGACCAGTCAAGTTGTCGCCTAAAATTAACGATTCATGCCTTCCTAGATTTCGCTTCCCAGTGTAAGTCTCACTAAGTCCTGAGCGTGTGTTTCATCCCCTCAGACTTACTAAGAGAGAAAGAACTGGCTGGTGCTTTCACAATTTTTAATTTTTACTCCTTTTTTCAGGGTTTCCCAGGCTATTTTGCTTGTTTATTTTCCCATATGTGTTTTAGAATCAACCTGACAAAAAAAGAAAGAAATTTAAAGAAAGACAAGAAAGCCTGTGGGTATTTTATTGTGATCCCATTACATTTATAGATTAATTTAGAAAAAATTGGAATCTGTATCATGCTAAATCTTCCTATCCAAGAACACGGTATATCATTCCCTTTGTAAAAGTATTTTGTGTTCTTCATATGTTTTTTAAAGTCTTCCATATATAGGTTTTGTATATATGTTATCAGATATATTTTATATTACCAATTGGTTTCTCTCTCTCTCATTATATTTTCTAGTTGCTATCGCTATGTGTAAAGGCCTTTGGTTTCCATATATTATTTTATATACCACTATCCTCCTGACTTCTATTATTTTTTGTAGTAATGTTTCAGCTGAGTCTCTTGGGTTTCCCAGGTAGGCAATTACATCATCTGCAAAATGTGGGTTTTTACTTCCTTTTTAACTTTGATATCTCTGTTTTCTTCCTCTTTTCTAATTGTGTAGTAGTAGGGATTTTACAGGAAATGTGTCCAAATTTTCCTCATTAGGTACAATGTTGGCTTTGAAAATACTCATCAATTTCTATTTCATTGAGTATTTTAAAACTAAGAATGGGCATTCAGGACCATTAAAAGAAAATGTAAAGTCCATAAACAAACAGACTCATATGCAAATTTCATATACAATGAAGGTATCATCTCAAATCTATGCAGAAGGAGTAGACAGACTTTTTAACAAGTGATTTTAGGATAACTAAATAACCCTATGGTAAAAGATAAAATTAGAACCGTTCCTCAAGCCATATACCAGGATAAATTTCAAACAAAGTAGAGATTTAAATGGAAATAATAAAACTTTATAAGTACTAGGAAAAAATGGGTGAATTCCTCTATGAAGTGGTTCAATGATGCCCATGTCCTAATCCCAGAACTTGTGAACACGTGACCTTACGTGGCACAGGGGACTTTAGATGTAATTAAGGTTAAGGACCTTGAGATGGAGAGAGTATCCTTGATCATCCAGCTGGGCTCAGTATAATCACACAAGTCCTTAAAGCAGAGAATCTTTCCTGGCTTTTGCCAGAGACCTGTAACTACAGAAGAGTTAGAGAGACGCAATGTTGCTGGCTTTGAAGATGAAGGAAGGAGGCCAGGAGTGAAGAAGAATGGGGGTTGCCTCCAGAGGCCGGGAAGGGCAAGAAAACGGATTTTCTCTAAGAGCCTCTAGAAAGGAATGCAGACCTGCCTTGACTTTAGCCCAGCGAAAACTGTGTTTGGACTTCTGACCCACAGAATTGTACGAGAGTACATTTGTGTTATTTTAAGCCATTGAATTTGTGGTTCTATTACAGCACCAATAGGGAATTCATACCTCTTAAGGTTCCCTGCCTGCAAAGAAAGAGACTGTCTCTCAGCCCCATCCCAAGTCACAATCTAAGCTTCTGACTGCCCTTTCCTAAATTCTTATTCAGTAATAGTGTTGGAAATAGTGGTAAAGGTCAGGGAATTGAAGGGGGAACCCCCAAACCCACCCTCAAAATGCAGATGGGAAGAACAGCAAGCTGGATTGATGACCTTTGGTCCAGCAAGTTGCACTTGAACAAATGAGAAATATCTGGTTACTAGACACTTCAGAGAGAGAAGCGAGAACTTTAGAAGATTAACATAATCCTCTATGAAGGAGTGTTAATTTAATTTATCAGATTAAATTAACAAAATATGCAGCCTGCCAGGTGTCTCCTTTCAGCCCCAAGAAATGTGGCTTCTGCAAGGTTCTGATTACCTCCGTTGTAATGCCACCTTAATCACAGTGTTATCTAATGATCATACCATCCTCTCGTCTATTATGAGAGGATTTTCAAAGTAAAATTGGCCAAGATGAAGATGAGAAATCCACCCTGAAGTACTGTCACTTGGCTCACTGGAGAGTTGAAACTTAACACAAGGTTTCAGAGAGCTTTGGTGCACACAGAATGTGTTTGTAGGCCAGGTTTTACATCTGATTTCACAAAAGTAAGAAAATGCAATTTTTAAAAATTGTGGTAAAAAACTGATAAATCATGAACCATTTATAAGTGCACAGTTCCGTCATGTAAGTACGTTCACGCTGTTGTGAAACAACTCCCTAGAACTTATTAATCTTGCAGAACTAAAACTCCACACCCATTAATGAACAACTCCTTATTTCCTTGCCTCCGAGCCCCTGGCAACAATCCGATTCTACTTTTCTGTTTCTATAAATTTGACTACATTAGATACTGCAAATAAGTGCAATCACACAGCACTTGTCTTCTTGTGACTGGCTTATTTCATTTAACTTAACATCCTCAAGGTTCACCTATGTTGTGGTCTGTGTCAGAATTTCTCTCCTTATTAAGGCTGAATAATACTCCACATGCTGTTTATCCATTCATCCATTGATCCACTGATAAACATTTGTGTTGCTCCTACTTCTTGGCTATTATGAATTGTGCTGCTATTAACATGAGTGTGCAAATATCCCTCATTGAGACCCCCCCTTTTTTATTTTACTTTAAGTGGGGCCCTTCTTTCAATCCTTTTGGGTATATACCCAGAAGTGGGATTTCTGGATCATACGGTAGTTCCATTTTTAATTTTTTTGAGGAACTATCATAGTTTTCCACAGGGATAACACCATTTTACAATCACACCAACAGAGCCCAAGGGTTTCAATTTCTCTACATCCTCCGAACACTTGTTATTTTCTGCTCTTGTTTTCTTTTATCATAGCCGTACAGATGGGTATGAAGTGATATCTTGTAGTTATTTTGATTTGCCTTTCTAGAAAATGCCACTTTATGATGCACATTCACACTTTCAAGGTAATATCACAAACAATATTCATATATCATAGCACCGATTAAATACGAAAAACAAACTAGACAATAATTCTTTTAACTTAGATAATTAGGACAATAAAATAAAGAAATGGAAGTTAGGTTATTTGTGAGCTCGCTGAAGACTACAGCCAAGAACTTTAATCTCAACAAAGAATTGGAAAGCCCTTCAAAATCCTAAGAAATGCTATTATGTGGTCAAAACTGACCTTGATGACAGATCTTGCCACTGACACAGTGTAGGAGAAGCTGGAAGATGAGATACTAGAAACAAATGTTCTCCTTATTCATCAGGAATACATCAAAATAATGACAGGAAAAATTAGAATCAAGTAAATATTTTAAAGAAAAGAGAAATGAGTAAGATCTGTGAATTTTTTAAAACACGTAATTTTTCAAAAAGAAAATTATATAGAATTGCACATTTGTAATACCAATAAAATATTGTTCATGTAACTTTGGAAAATGGAGGAAGAAAATAAACACATCTGTAATACACCTGTTTTAGATGTCAGTGGGATTCTCTAGTGGAGCTGCCTTGTAAAGGAGAAACCAGAAACAGGTGCCAATATTAAAGGTCAGATCTAAGAAATGTAAGTCATCTATGTACCAAAACCAAATCCTCATTTTAAAAAAGATTAGTACCCTCAGTACAGTTATAAAGCACTGAATCTTGGCTCAAATATAGAATGGTCTTTAGATGAAAACACAATCCATTCTGAGCTGGTTGAATATATACCTTAGTCAATTACAGGATTGGATACCCACTTCCCCAATGTTTCCCTTTTAAAATTTAAAAAACTGACTGTTTTGTGAATGTCTGCTTTAATGACCCAGATAAACACCAGCCAAGCCTTTGGAAGGAGGCGTCTCTAAGCCAGAACAAGAGTTGAGAAACTTGCTGGGTCTTCCTACAGAAAAGTAAGAAAGTGAGAAGGAACCATCTCCTACCACATCCAGTTATTAAAGTTAAAATGACCTTTTGTCTCTATCTGTAAAAAAAAAAAAAACCACCATTGGATTCTTCCACAATTCAAACTGGGAGAAGTATGGCAGTAAGGATTTAATTCACTGCTTTATAGCTTACTAGCTCCATGATCCATTACACCCCAAACAAGGAAACATGTGGTGGGGAGGGTGGCTAGAACCATCAAGAAATTTAAAAGTGATTCTGGTGGAAATAAAATTAAAACTAAAGTCAAAAAACCAAATGGGAGTCTTGCTATTAATTAAAATGCCTACTCAAGGATTTCACTTAAGTATCTTTCCCGCTTCAGTTCTGATGGGCTTCATTACATTCTATCCCAAAATATGGCACCTTGGCATTTGAGAAATTGCAGAAGCAGGAAGGTATCTCTGACTTTCCTCTCAACCTTCACCCCTGAAGTAGGCCATAATTCTCTGACCTTCCTCCCTGCAGTTGGTCATAAGACCTTCCTTCCAGAGGTGTCCTGCCTGTATCTGAAAGGTAGAAACATCCTTATCCTCAAAGACACAGGGACTCCAGGAAGAATTTGAACTGACAGGCCTTGGTAAGTTTCCCCCAGGGTATTTCTATTAGATCACACCCTGTTGTCCTCCAATCATATTTTTCCAAAACTATCCACTTCATCATCAAATTAGTATTTAAAAAATGCACAAGTTGGCCAGGCACAGTGGCTCACGCCTGTAATCCCAGCAATTTGGGAAGCCAAAGCAGGCATATCACTTGAGGTCAGCCTGGCCAAATGGTGAAACCCTACCTCTACTAAAACTACAAAAATTAGCCGGGCATGGTGGTGCACACCTGTAATCCCAGCTACTCAGGAGGCTGAGGTGAGAGAATCACTTCAGCCTGAGAGGTGGAGATTACATTGAGCCAAGATTATACTACTGCACTCCAGTCTGGGCAACAGAGCAAGACTCTGTCTTAAAAAAACACAAACACACAAATTTACCTGTTTCTTTGGGTCTTCATTTTCGAAGGTCCCATATTGCATAGAACTTATATCAAATATATTTATATGTTATTTTCACTTGTTAATCCGTCTTTTGTTATAGGAGTCTCAGCCATGAACCTAGCAACAGACGCAGGAAAAAAATCTTTTCCCCTCTACACTTCCAAAATATAAAAAATAGGTTTAATAAGCTTTTAGAACCAGAACATTTTTCTTCTAAGAATATTTTATTCTTTCACTCATATTACTTTAATATTCATACATATATTCTGCCAAGTAAATAACCTTTCCAAATTATGTATCAGTCTATATGTATCATGTCAAAATTTCAAATCTCTATATTTCCACTAAGATATATATTCTACTTTGGAATCTTTCTGCACATTTATATGAATAAGTTAAATATCTCTACAAACATATGCAAGTAATATATTTGTTTTGGGTTATGACGTAACAAAATAATCATATACCAATGCAGTATTTTATTTATTCATATGTGACAATGAAACAGGGTTTTTACACAAAAAAACTGGTTTTATTAAAATAAAATTTACATAAATTATGAACAGTCTATTTGTGTGAAAGCCCCTCTTCAGATATATTTTCCACTTGGCTATATGTAACATATACCTTAGCATGAAATAAAGTTCCAAAATCATTCAAGTAGTACAACTAAGAAATGTGAACTGTATTTTTAGTGTCAAGAAGAAGAAATATAACTGTTTAACATTCAGTGGAAGTGACTTCTCATTTTCCCACTCTTTTCACCTCTTAACCTACTTCTCAGCGTTTGCTTCTAAGCGGAGGCAGTCCTCCACCGAAGCACTAGCTTGCGGTTTTAGAGCACTCTGCCTGTTTCACACATGCTGAGGATAAAATGTCTGGACTTACAAGTAAATTCATCAAGACAAAATATTGGGGTGTCAATAATAACCCTTTTAAAAATGCCTGGTTCTTCAGACAGAGGAAATGAAAATCACCCTTCACTTCTACCCCAGATTAACTTCCAAATATCAAAAAACTGGCTGGGCCTGTTCTGCGGTATGGTAGCCACATGTGTGTAGGGTCCCCTAGATTTCCTCATTTTTGTCTCTGTCCTGACCAAGAAACACATGGTGCCTTGACCCAGCCAGCTGATGATTTCCTCTGCAGGTCTGAACCCCAGCCTGGGCCTTGAACATTCCCAGGCACTGATAAAAGTGTTTAGGTTGTTGCTGGAAACACTGAAAGATCAACTGTGCTGCTAAACATGTAGAAGCCAGCCCAGCCCCCACCCAAATTCCTTACATCCTCATGTGAACTCCATCACCCAAACCCCTTGCTAGGGACATGCCCAGGTAGAACATCCCTTGTCTCACTGCCTGCCATGAGGACGCTGCAGCCCACACTGTACCTATGCTCCCCTCATAAACGCTTTGGACTGATCACCCTGCCATTTAGTGCTTCTTCCTTTAGAATCGCCAACTGGCCCCACCTTGGGACGGTTAGGAGCACTCTCTCACGGGAATTCCCCATCAGGTCCAACCCAAGGCTGGCGTGACTCCAGCCTTGGGTTGGACCTGATGGAACAATCTGGCTGTTTAAATTGAATTGAATTGAAAGATTGGTTCTTCAGTCACATCAGTCACGGTTCAAGTGCTCAAGAACCACATGTGTCTGGTGTTTTCCACCTTGGACAACACAAGTACAGAACATTTCCATCACTGCAGAAAGCTCCACTGGATGGTACTGGGCTGGACCCCAGAGGAGAGGATTCATATAAAAATATGCCGCTATATGCATATTTTCCTTCTTAGTCATAAAAGCTGCTTGGTTTTCTTAGTTGTTATTATTGTTGTTGTTTGTTTTGTTTTCGAGACACGGTCTCACTCTGTCACCCAGGCTGGAGGGCAGTGGCACAATCACAGCTCACTGCAGCCTCAATCTCCTGGACTCAGATGATTTTCCCACCTCAGCCTCCCGAGTAGCTAGGACCACAGGCATGTGCCACCACACCTGGCTATTTTTTTGTATCTTTTGTGGAGATGAGGTTTTGCCACGATGCCCAGGCTAGTCTTAAACTCCTGGGCTCAAACAATCTGCCTGCCTCGACCTCCCAAAGTGCTGGGTTTATGGGTGTGAGCCACCATGACCTGCCAAAGTTGTTTGTTTCAGCTTATCTTTAATACCATCAGCCACAATCTGTTCATTTTAGCCCAAGAGAGAGGTATAAAAATAAGAAATTGTGTATAATTTCTCCAAATCATGTGATGCCACATAAAAGCCTGAAGTCCTGTAATGAATCTCACCTTTGCCAAATCAAACACGGTCCCATGGGCTCCCTCTGCACTGAAGCATCTTTGCTATGGGCGGAGTTGTCCTGTGGTACCCACAAGGAAGCCTTGCTAGGAACACCTTATCAGTGTGGACTGGTCATCTCCGTTACCCTATGCGGTCATCTTGGAGGAAGGGACTCTGAGAGCATTGCCTCTGCTCTTTACTGTGGTGTGTCCCACGATCCCCAAGGTGAATACTCAGGGCAGGATGGCCATCCATACAGGTCATTCAAGACTTCCCATGAACAGCCAGTCCCACACTTCCTTAACTAGAGCTCCCCACGTACCATCTGAGCATCTCGTGCAGACATTCCAGCCTTTCTCTCTACCTTCAAGGCCCAGCTTGTACCTAACAAGTCTCTCCTGAGAGCCTGCACTTGCCAAAATATAACTTAAAACATATGGAAACAGCAGTTTATATAAACTCAAGGAAGACTCTTCTCAGTAAAAGAAATAATTAAACTCTTTCAAAATAACAAAATTAACTCTCATCTGATTAGTCCAACATAAATGCTCTTTTCACAATCCCTTTATCTTTTAGTTTTTTGAGATGGAGTCTGGCTCTGTCGCCCAGGCTGGAGTGCAGTGGCACAATCTTGGCTCACTGCAACCTCTGCCTCCTGGGTTCAAGAGATTCTCCTGCCTCAGCCTCCCGAGTAGCTGAGAATACAGGAGCACGCCACCATGCGTGGCTAATTTTTGTATTTTTAGTAGAGACAGGATTTTTCCATGTTGTCCCGGCTGGTCTGGAACTCCGGGCCTCGGGTAATCCACCCACCTCAGCCTCCTAAAGTGTTGGAATTACAGGTGTGAGCCACCACGCCCGGCCCCTTTATCTTTTGATTCCTGAAAACAATGCACTCAACTTCAGTATTTGGTCTTTCAGTTATAATTCTTAAAAATAAGACATTTTGAAACATACTAAATGTGCATTATTTGGAAATAAGTGTATGCAAATGAACCTGGAAATATTAATATATAAACCAATTTTTCAATTCTCCAGTCCATAGAGGGAGGTATTCATGTATTTGACATTTGAAAACCATTTTTCTTAGCAACTATGATAGTGGTTTCTAGACTGTGTCCTTAAGCACAAGCCATTCTTCCTGTATGACATGACCATAACAAAGATTTACAGCTCCAGAGAAGAGTGAGATTTGCAGTCTTCTGATGGATATCAAAGTTGAAGGCTAAAAGACACTTTGGTGGTATAGCTGGGAACAGATTCTGTAACAAAAAGAAAAAAATAAGCTCAATCCTCCACCACTTTATTGTAAAATCTAACCACATGCTATGGCCTATGCCAATACACACATTATTGCCACTTCATGTTTTAAGTCTGGCGATACTGTATAGGTGATAAATAATGCATTTTTCACCATTAGGTCACCCATCAAAAATGTGTAGTCAAGCTTTTTTGCTCTTGTTGCCCAGGCTGGAGTGCAATAGCATAATCTCGGCTCACCGCAACCTCCACCTCCTGGGTTCAAGCGGTTCTCCTGCCTCAGCCTCCCAAGTAGCTGGGATTACAGGTGCCTGCCACTACGCCCAGCTAATTTTTGTATTTTTAGTAGAGACAGGGTTTCTCCATGATGGTCAGGCTGGTCTCACACTCCCGACCTCAGGTGATCTGCTCTCCTCGGCTTCCCAAAGTGCTGGGATTACAGGTATGAGTCACCACGCCTGGCCTATTTTGATTTTAAAAGCTAATTATTATTGCTGGCCACATAGATCTAAAACTTAACACCATTTTCTTTCTTTCTTGTAGTTTTACATAGTAGCCCTACAATATAATTGTAAATAAATTGAGTAAAATAGAACACTAAAGGTTCTCACAAGAGGAAAATCATACAATCCAAAGATAAAATTTGACACATAAATGGTTCTGTTATTTCAGTTTCACATTTACGATAAATCTCTAATTTATTTCATATTAGTTCAGCATTCGAAATTAGGGATATCCAAACAGATTGAAAGTAACCATATAGAAATTTTAGTTTCACTGAAGAACATTTTAATTTGCCCAATAAATGACACTTTTCATCATTTCTGACTATCTGAATGTGACTAATCGTCTTCAGACCTCTACTGGTGAAGGAGGAGCATGCTTATGTGTGCATTTTCTGGGGGTGACTGAGGGAGCCTGTCCACAGATGCTCATCTTCAGAGGCCCAGGGCCAGTCCTGATTCCTCGCTAAGTCCACATGCGGGAGAACATCTCTCTTGCTGCCAGGTCTGCACCTAGCTCATCAAAGAACTGAAAAATTAAGGGATAACTCTCAGGCATCCACACCCAGAAAGGAGGCAGTGATTAGAAGACCAAAGACTGATGTACGCCTTTTTCCTGGGGATGCCACCTTGTGATGGAAGGAAGGGCTTAAGGCTTCCAGAACATCATTAGGACCTCTTCACTCTTTTGGAAACAGCTGCCGGAATCTGGCACTGGGAAAAAGACTTCCCACCTTTCCCAGAGGTACTTGACCCCCGCTTACCCCTCTGTATTCTCACCACCCTATGGAAACCAAAACGAAACTCATCTTTGCACGAATTGGCATCCTGTGCTTGTTCTTTTGGGATTTTTACCTGTGTTCTTGATTTATGTGAGATAACATTTTCAAAATATGAATTTAAGTGGATTTGAAATGTAATCTTATTTTTCTAGTAACTTAGGATACTATTTTGTCAATATTGGCTAGTTAAAAATTCATATATGGTTAGTTATACAACCCTCACATTTTAAGTGCATATTTCCAAGATTCTCTGTCAAACAGTGGATGATTCATTGAGCATTCAAATGAACTAGAACAATTTGTTATTTTAAGGAAATGTATCATTTGGGGTGTTTTGCAGGGTAAATAGAAAAATAATTTACACAGTAACATGGTCAAGCGTGGTGGCTCACACCTACGATCCCAGCACTTTGGGAGGCCAAGGCGGGTGGATCACGAGGTCAGGAGTTCAAGACCAGCATGGCCAATGAAACCCTGTCTCTACTGAAAATGCGAAAATTAGCCAGGCCGTGGTAGCATGCACCTGTAATCCCAGCTACTCAGGAGGCTGAGACAGGAGAATCGCTTGAACCCGGGAAGCAGAGGTTGCAGTGAGCCAAGGTTGCACCACTGCACTCCAGCCTGGGCAACAGAGTGAGACTCTGCCTCAAAAAAATAAATAAATAAATAAATAAAATAAAAATTAAAAAATACAAAGTAGCATGCCCCTCAACCAATAAACTTTTCGTCAATTTGACTTCTATTAACAAATGTGTTACATAAGTGGAAGTCTATATACTCATTTTAAATAATTTTAAATATGAGTAACCCACCTCTTTCTTTAAGGTCTTCAATATAGGCTTTCATGAATTCTTTATCAAAATGTTGGCGATCTCGTTCACTTTCCATTATTTCATCTCCGTCTTGACATTGGGCATTATCAATAGGATTGTCCATAAGGCTTACAAATCTATTCAAGAAAGCATGAAAAATATCACATTATCATCTGTGCATTTTCAATCGCAAAATTCCTCACATAAGATAGCCTCTGTTATCCCAAGTTATGGTTTTTAGATAGAGTCTTGCTCTGTCATCCAGGCTGCAGTGCAGTGGTGCACAATCAAAGCTCACTGCAGCCTCAGCCGCTCAAGCTCAGGCGATCCTTGCTCCTCAGCCTTTCAGGTGGCTGGGACTACAGGCACATGTCACCATGCCAGGCTTTTTTTTTTTTTTTTTTTTTTTAGACCGGGTCTCGCTTTTTTGCCCAGCTTGGAGTGCAGTGGTGCGATCACTGCTCACTGCAACCTCAAACTCCTAGGCTCAAGCAATCCTCCTGCCTCAGCCTCCCAAGTATCTAGGACTACAGGGATATACCACCATGCATGGCTAATTTCTTAAATGTTTGTAGAGACAGGATCTCGCTCTGTTGCTCACACGGGTCTCGAACTCCTGAGCTAAAGTAATCCTCCTGCCTCGGCCGCACAAAGGTTTAGGTTACAGGCATGAGCCACTGTGCCCAGCCACACTATCATTCTCGATAAGGCAAGTTCTTTCACATTATCCTTGTTTTCTAAAGTTATTATTGTCCTTAGCATTTGTCCTTTCACATATACGGTCAAATCCATTTTTCAAGCTCCAAAGAAGAAATTCCACTGGAGTTATGATTGGAATTATATTACACTTAAGTATAATTTTTGGAAGAAATCACATCTTCACAACCTTTTCACCTAGAAAAGATACATTATGCCTTTTTCTCATATTCAAGACTTCTTTATTATTCTTTGGGAAGATGGTTTAATACTCTTCATGTAAGAGAACTATTTTCACTAGAGGTTTTCCTAGATATTTTATATTTTTCAGTTATTATTATTAATGTCATCATTTCTTCCATTATTTTTCTACAGGTTATTTCTAAGAAATCGGTAAGCTATGAAATTTTTATGCAAACTTGTATCAAGTCTTTTTATTGAACTTTCAGTAATTTAAAGAGCTTTCATCTGATTCTCTTAGATTTCTGAGTCCTACAATTATATCATTTGAAGTTCCTTTAGTTAGGCGACAGGTTTACCCTGACTGACTACTATTGGACTTGAAGCTGCCAAGCCTGCTTCCCAGGGCTGGATGTGGAAGGGGCTCTAGGGAGGAGCCCTTCCTGCTAGCACTCTCACTAGCACTGCTAGTGCTCTTCTTCTTATTCAAACAGTATTCCACATGCAGCCAATCACAGTGGAAGACCTATTCTAGTGGAAGGAGTGGAGTAGGGCAGGTGCGAGATGTCTTACACCCTGCTAATCTTGTGCTTATACAGATACGACGTTGGTCTCTTTCTTTCCAGCAGTCAAACCTCTCTTTTTGTTTGCCATGCATTTATTGCAAGGACAGGAAGATCAGATTGAACTCTGTGGATACTAAGCACTTACCACTGAAGAACTAGGAGTCCTGGGGAAATAGTCTCCCTAATGCTTGTGTTAACAATCACCTGGTGTTCAAGGCTGATGAGTCTCTGGACAGAGAGAAGGTGGCTCTTACTAGAGCAGCCTAGTGTAAAGAATGTGGGAAGGGCCCAAACTGTTGGGGATGGACCAAAAAAAAAAAAAAAAAAACAAAGCTCCAGATTCTGGGAGGATGTGCTGCCAGGGAGCCATTGGGTGCCTTGGAGTCATTTCAGGGGAGGGCAGAGCTAGAGCTTTTCAATTCCACTTCCGTCTCACCCCAGATTGGAGGCTGTTTGGAGTACATTTGCCTAGATGTTTTTCCTTAGTTGTGGGTGGTTTGTAAGTTCACTTAAGGAAACCTAAAGAAGGGTAAAGCAACCAGGGAGGATCCTTTCAACATCTGCTGACCCCTCCAGGCCAGTAGCATGTGAGCACTGACTGAGAGACCATGGGCCCTGGACATGTGTCCCTCAACACCATCAACCAGCAAGCAGCATTCGTCCAGAAATCCTCTGAGCCCTATGACTCCTCCTCGTGCCATATGCCACGAACTCCAAAATCCTATAAACAGTCACCAGAACTTCTATGAGTTGGGATCAGGTTCTCAGAGTACAAGAGGCTCCAGTGCACCTCATCCTTACCTGTGTCTGAGTGTGTCTACCAGGATTTCTGGGCTACTCACTTTAAAGGTGTGGACGAGTCACAAAGGGCAGTTGGGAGCTCCACCAAATGGTCCCCACTGACGACTAACAGGGTAAGCTTCTTCAGGTTCAGCATGGAGTAGGGAAGGTAGGTCAACTTGTTTTTATACAAGAGAAAGCTCTGCAGCTCTTCTAGCCTAAGAAGAGGCAAAAAGGATCAGAACACATGGACTTAGCATCGTAGCTAAGAAAACCAGCGTGAATCACAAATAAATTCTAATAGGAAGTCCCTACTTTATTTTATACATGTGACCTTTATAAGAACCAACTTATTCTAAGTTTTGTTTGTTTTTGTTTTTTGAGACAGGGTCTCACTATGTTGCCCAGTTTGGAGTTCAGTAGCAAAATCTCGGCTCACTGCATCCTCAACCTCCTGGGCTCAAACCATCCTTCCACCTCAACCTCGTGAGTAGCTAGGACTACAGGCACATGCCACCACGCCCAGCTAATCTTTTGTATTTTTTGTAGAGACAGGGCCTTGCCATAGTGCCCAGGCTGGTCTTGAACTCCTGGGCTCAAGCAATCTGCCCACCTTGGCCTCCCGAAGTGTTGAGATTACAGGTGTGAGCCACTGTGCTTGGCCTGAGTTTTAAATAACTAACGTCATGCCAGATGACATGATTTTTTTGTGAATTTTTACTGACTTAATCACCAGTTGAAGACACAGCTATAGCAGCTGGATAAGTATACTGCACAATACACACTAGGCCGTGACGGAGCCTCAAACGTCAGTATGTCCCTTCTAAGAGTCTACTGCATTTACTAGGGTTAGTAGGGCATGGGAAGGCAGTCATACTAGAACTGAAGTGAGAATAAACAGATTTTAGCAACGTACTTCCTTTCTTTTTTTAATGATAGAGAGGGGGTCTCACTTTGTTGCCTAGGCTTGTCTTGAACTCCTGGCTTCAAGCAGTCCTCCTGCCTTGGCCTTCCAAAGTGGGATTACAGGCAAGAGCCACTGTGCCCAGCCTCCTCCTGTATGTCTTTAAAGCACAGTTACCCTTCTCTCATCACATTTCTAACTTTAAAACAGGAAGACAACTGCAGAGTGAAAAGTAAATGAGCAAAATATGTTCCAGGTATGTCTTATTCTGTTTTCCATTTTATTCTAACTCAGTGGCCTCCCCCTGGGAATTTTTCTTTCATTTATTTGCAGAACTTTGGCTAATCTCACAAACATTTCATAAAGTTCCCATGTTTCAAACTAAAAGATTCCCTCTTAGTCTCAAAACCCTAGAAAGCATCAATACACATCACATATACCAGGAATAGAGAAAAGTCATACAGGACGGCATTCAGGCCTAAACTGTTGCTGTCATCTGTGTCATAATAGCTTGCTTGTGTTTCTTTATAAAAAAGATTGTAGGCCAGGCACAGTGGCTTATGCCTGGAATCCCAACACTTTGGGAGGCCAAGGCAGGAGGATCACTTGAGCCCAGGAATTCAAGACCAGCCTGGGTAACATAGCAAGACCTTGTCTCTACAACTAATTTGTTAAAAAATTAGCCAGGTGTGAATGTCACACATCTGTGGTCCCAGCTACTTGGGAGGCTGAGGTCAGGGAAGTGCTTGAGCCCAGGCGGTCGAGGCAGCAATGAGCTGTGACAGCACCACTGCAGTCCAGTCTGGGCCACTAGCGAGACTCCGTCTCAAAAAAAAAGGATTGCAGATTCCAAGATGCCAGAGATTGTGTCTCATTTACCACTTTAAACCCATCCCATCCTCTGGGCTTGCCATACAGGAGCCTAATAATATTATACATGAATGACTGAATCTTCCATGATTCAGGGTAATTCTTATTTTTAAAAACATGAAATAGCTACAAGAATATAATTGGAGCCAGGCACTGTGGCTCATGCCTGTAATCCCAGAACTTTGGGAGGCCAAGGCAGGAGGATCACTTGCACCCAGGAGTTTGAGATCAGCTTGGGAAACAAAGCAAGTCCCTGTCTCAACAAAAAATAAAAATTTTAAAATATGCATATTTTTAATCGTAAAGAATATAATTTGAAAACTTGGCTTAAGCATATCAATTTTGTTTGAAAGTTTGTGTATAATGAATCAATAAATGAAACTAATAAAAATGCTCCTCATTGATATTCTAAACGTAACATAAACTGATATGTTTCCATTCTATACTTAATAAATTAACTTTTCTACTTCTGTAGAGTGAAGGAAAGTTAATGGTGCCATTCTATAGAAGACTAAAGCAAATTAAAGGTCATCAAAGCAATGAAGGTGTGCTCAAATGCACACAAACACATACACGTACGATGCAGACTGGAAACTGTCTTATTCTATACTTTCCTTGGAAACTGATTTCCTGGAAATAATGAATTCTGGAAAATTAGTTAATTCCAAAGAATGTTCATGTACTATACATGTTTTAAATGTTAACAGTGTCTGAAGCATTAGTAACTAATACATATACCTCACCTTAGAATGCAAGTAGCTACCTGTCTATATCTTGCGGCAGGTCAGTCAGGTTATTGTTGCTGATATCCAACCACTGCAAATTAGACATCCGCAGGACACAGATCGGGACACTGGAAAACTTGTTTGCTGAGATATCTACAAATGTAACTTGCTTCAAATTACTTAACTAGAAAAGAATAACAAAATGTTCTAATTACTTTTATAAGAGTGGGAATTAAGTTCAACTAATAATTGTTAGATAAATGTTTCTTCCCCAAGGCATTTCTATGAATATATGCAATACAGATCAATACCGTATGTATTTTGGAGTGCCCTATATGTGTCATTCACTGTGAACACGTAGGGAAGCTAAGATAAGTAGTACGCTGCGGCTGCCCTCCAGGAATTTATATTGCTATGAATTATCAGTGCAGGCTAGGCATGGTGGCTCATGCCTGTAATTCTAGCACTTTGGGAGGCGGAGGTAGACAGACTGCTTGAGCCCAGAAGTTCAAGACCAGCCTGGACACCATGGCAAAACCCCATCTCTACAAAAAATACAAAAGTTAGCTGGGTGTGGTGGTATACACCTGTAGTTCCAGCTATTTAGGAGGCTGAATTGGGAGTATTGCTTGAACCTGAGAGTTTGAGAGTGCCCTGAGACATGATTAAGCCACTCTACTCCAGCCTGGGTGACAAAGCGAGACCCTGTCTCAAAATTAATAAACAAAATAATCAGTGCAATTTTATGTAGCAAGAACTAACGTGAAGAAGTTTTCAACTTGCAATGTTTGGTAACAAAGAAATATATGGCTAATCTGCCCAGCATTGCAGTGGGGTAAGGGCCAGGAGTCAGAAAAGATTTCACAGAGAATGGAGCATTCACATTGGGTCCTGAGGTTCCCTGACAGGTGGAAAGAAGGAAATGGAGGTGAGGGGGCCGCATGTACAACATCACAGAAGACAGGAAGTGCCAGTCTTGAGCAGTAGAATGACTTACTGGAGATGGCATTGACAAGTTTTGGCAAAAGACCAGAAAGCTCTACTGCTTGTGGTTTATATCCATAAAACTTTATTTTTAACATATAACTGAAATGCATATAGAAACATATTTTTATTTCAAATGAAAATCTATCAATATTGAATAAAGCAGGAAAAGTATCTTGTGGCTGGATTTGGTTTTGTAAGTTTAGTGATACTATGAAACATAGAAGAGCTTTCTTTTTTTTTTTTTTTTTTTGAGACGAAGTCCTGCTCTAAGGCCCAGTCTGGAGTGCAGTGGCATGATCGCAGCTCACTGAAGCCTCCACCTCCCCGGTTCAAGCGATTCTTCTGCCTCAGCTTCCCAGGTAGCTGGGATTACAGGTGCCTGCTGCCAGCTCGTTTTTGTATTTTTTTTTTTGAAAGAAAGAAAAAGAGAGGAAAGAAAGTGATAGTGAAAGAAATAAAAAAAAGAACGTAAGAGAGAAAGAAAGAGGAAGAGAAAGAGGGAGAGAGAGTTTTTGTATTTTTAGTAGAGACAAGGTTTCGCCAAGATGGTCAGGCTGGTCTCAAACTCCTGACCTCAAGTCATCCACCCACCTCGGCCTCCCAAAGTGTTGGGATTACAGGTATGAGCCACCGTACCTAGCCTGGAGCTATCTTTGATTGACTTATTTTGAGAACCCATGAATAAAATGTGAGCTACCTCTCAGAATACACTTTCAAAATTGTTATGAACTATGGAGCCAGGTGGACCAATAGAAGGTATTCTTGAAATGTAAAGGGAAAAAAAGTATAGATACGATTTAAGTTAATAAAAAACCCAATTCCATATTGCCAGATTTGCTTTAGTGAGACACGGGCCAGATTCATTCTATTGTACAGCACTTTCTAATTTTGCTTGTTTTGAATTTAGAAAATGAATGTGAAGGCAGTAATGCAACGGTGAATAATCAATTAAGAGAGAGTTTGGGGGCCGATACTTCAGTCTAAAGTTTCTGACCATTGTTGCCAGGGTGATCAGATCAGCAGAAAAATACAGACTGAATTGCCATTACTCTCTCTTCTTTTTTCTTTTTACAGTAAATGTAGAAAATGTATTTTTAGAATGTAAAATAACTTACTGAAGATATTTAAGGAAACAATTTAAGACTTTTATGAAAATTAGAATAAGAAAAATCACAATGGCATTGGATCTACAAGTTCTGCTATGAATATATAAAAAATTTTACTCCTTTTATTTTCAATTTTACCATTGTAGATAAATAAATCAGGATCTGCGTTATAGATAACAGGTATCATATATTACAAGCAACAACAAGCATTAAATAAACATTTGTTGTGTGACTTTTTCCCTGGTTTTCCTTTGATAGCATTTCTGAACTTAAATTCAGGTTCTGGCCTCGTATAAAATGTTTTTAAAGAAGGGCATGCACAGTGTCTCAAGTCTATAACCCCAGCACTCTGGGAGGCCAAGGCAGCTGGATCATCTGAGGTCAGGAGTTCGAGACCAGCCTGGCCAACATAGTGAAACCCTGTCTCTACTAAAAATACAAAACTTAGCCAGGCATGGTGGTGATGCACACTTATAGTCCCAGCTACTCAGGAGGCTGAGGCAGGAGAATTACTTGAACCCGGGAGGCAAAGGCTGCAGTGAGCCAAGATCACACCACTGCTCTCTAGCCTGGGTGACAGAGCAAGACTCCATCTCAAAAAAAAAAAAAAGTTTTTAAAGACCAGTATAGTGTGATTGAAATGTCAGGAAAAGGTGGTATAATAAGGATGGATTTCATATGCTAAAACTTCTTGCCATGTTATAGACCATCCCATCTAATAAACCAAATAAAAGTAAATCATAGTGCAGAAATGTTTATTTCTTACTTCAAAGGGCAGCTCCGTTAACTCTAGATTTCCAGAACAATCCAGTCTGTCTAGATTTTCACAGTCTCCCAATTCTGGAGGAATGCTCTTCAGATGGTTGAAACTGACATTGAGTTCCTTCAGGTTCTTCAAACAACCTGTCATCAGAAAATGTTACCATCAAATATTATAAGTCGAGAATGCACTTAATACACCTAACCTATCAAACATCATAGCTTCACCTAGCCTACCTTAAATGTGCTTAGAACACTTACATTAACCTACAGTTGGGCAAAATTATCTACCATAAAGCCTGTTGTATAACAAAGTGTTAAATATCTCCTGTAATGTATTGAATACTGCACTGAAAATGAAAAGCAGAATGTTTGTATGGGTACTTAAAAGTACAGCTCGCTCCTTCCTTCCTTCCTTCCTTCCTTTCTTTTTTTCTCTTTCTTTCCCTTCATTTATTTCTTCCTTCCTTTCTTTTCTTAAATTTTTTAAATTTTACTTTTTTTTTAAATTTTTTTTTTTTGAGAAGGAGTCTCACTCCATCACCAGGCACCAGGCTGGAGTGCAGTGGCGTGACCTCGGCTCACTGCAACCTCTACCTCCTGGGTTCAAGCAATTCTGCTGCCTCAGCCTCCCAAGTAGCTGGGATTACAGGCGTGCGCCACCACGCCCAGCTAATTTTTTTTTTGTATTTTTAGGAGAGACAGGGTTTCACCATGTTGGCCAGGATGGTCTTGATCTCTTGACCTCGTGATCCACCCGCGTTGGACTCCCAAAGTGCTGGGATCACAGGTGTGATCCACCGCGCCCGGCCTTAAATTTTACTTTAAGTTCTGGAATACATGTGCAGAACCTGCAGGTTTGTTACATAGGTATACATGCGCCACGGTGGTTTGCTGCACCTATCAACCAGCCATCCAGGTTTTAAGCTCCGCATGCATCAGGTATTTGTCCTAATGCTCTTCCTCCCCTTGCCTCCTACCCCCTGACAGGGCCCGGTATGTGATGTTCCCCTCCCTGTGTCCATGTGTTCTCATTGTTCAACTCCCACTTATGAGTGAAAACATGCTGGTATTTGGTTTTCTCTTCCAGGCTTGGTTTCACATTTTACACCTTTCTAGACTGTTTGAATATTTTTCCCTGCACATTAATGAGGTCTGTGGGGATGACATCATGTCTCCAACAGGTCTCGAGTGCCTGGGAATAATCACTTGACTAATCACTTGGAATAACAACTATGTAACCAATATGTTGGTGTTTGTTGCCTTATCTAATCCTCACAACAACTAAATGACAACAACCATTATCCCCACTCTACAGATGAAGAAACTGAAGAGCAGAGAGATTAAGTATAGTGCCTCAATTCCACATTGGTCTCCCATGGATACCCCTCACCCACCAATCTCTTCTCCTCCCCCGAGTATGCAAGGATAGCATCCTCACTCCGCCACCAGTGGTCTCAACCATGGTTGCACATGGGAATCATGTAGGGAATTTTTTAATGCTGGTCTGCAGTGGGCCTTGGGCATTTAGATTTTTAAGGCTCTTTGGGGGATTCTAAGGTGTAGCCAGGGTGAAAATCACCGCTCAAATCAAACTGGCTCACAAGGAAAGAATGGATATTACATTGGTGTAGTGTGGGAAGTTAAAAAGAACAGATGTTAATCTGGCTGGCAATAATTTCAAGGAAGACATTTCAAGAGATGAACAAAGATATGTATTAAGTGGAGCACCTCTGATGAAATTTCAGGCAACTGTGAGCATGACTCATCCCATGGTGATGCTCTGACACCCCCACTTTTGACGGTTCCTTGCTTAATACCACATCTGTCTTGCTGCCAACCACTGGATTCCCAAGCCAAGGTGACAGGATAGCAAGGATCCCTGAGTCTAGGTCAACCTCTGTGGCTTCTCAGATGTATAAGGACAGAATCTTTCTACTTGAAAAGGCTTTTTGTTTGTTTGTTTGTTTTGAGACAGGGTCTCACTCTGTCACCCAGGCTGGATTGCAGTGGTGCCATCACTGCTCACTGCAGCCTCAACCTCCTGTGCTCAAGAGATCCTCCCGTAGGCGCATACCATCATGCCTGGCTAATCTTTTGCTTTTTGTAAAGACGGGTTTTCGCCGCGTTGCCCAGGCTGGTCTCAAACTCCTAGACTCAAGCTATCTGCCCGCCTCAGCCTCCCAAACTTCTGGGATTCCAGGCATGTGCCACCGCGCCCAGCCTAAAAAGGCTTTTTAAAAGTAACTCAGTCCTCAGAAACTCTATCCAGTTACTTAAATATACTATGAGCTTGCCCAAAAAAACGACCTGCAAATTATGAAATCTGGCACTTCTAGCGCAGGCTCTGAAGAAGTTCCTTAGTATAACATCTAAATGATAATGATTCGGTCAGCTAACACCAGTGGGACCTGGTCTCCCCAATTTGCAAAATAAAGGAGTAGGAGGTAAATGACCCCTAACATGTCAAAAATGGTGAGGGAAGGTGTTCTCTTTCCGGGTCCACAAAGGGGTGTAGTTTTAAGGGCAAGAACTTCCCAGCACCATCCCCCCCCCCACCCCACTCCCCAAACCTCGTCATCCAGGAGAATTAAAGGTTTATGTTTAATTTTCGAGGCACAGGAAAAGGTCCAAAGTAAGTCACTCCCCTGGAAGTTTAAGGGAACTCTTTTCATTGGCCAGGGGGCTTGGAGAATGTGGGAGTTCCTCCCAGGTTAAAAGTCCCTGTCTCCCTCATCCGGGCAGATTTCCCGTCTGGGGTCCTCCTCCACACTCTCTC